>JASDQU010738040.1:180636-191330 GCA_032191745.1 Picea mariana | reverse complement strand
AGTGGATTTCCAACAGAGTTATCCTTCGTCCTCCATGCGTCCCCTAACAGATCAACGGTCCACACTCTCCTTTGGGATCAACGGTCCACAATAACCCTAGCTCCGATGCTTCGAGAAGTTCTGAACCACCTCTCACAAAACCTCTGGAGTGTTGAGCCTCCGAATTTCACAATCTAATGGCACCCGTCCAATTTTGATGGATGCAATCTGGTGCTTTGGCCTTTGAGAGTCCAGGCTCCACCCAATATGTTGTTCTCCCAGAGTAACTTTTCTCCGAAGTAGCAAATCCTACACCACATGTCCCTCCGGACGATAGACGGTTTCGACTGGCTTTAGAAATTCAAGACTTCAGCTATCTCGCTCTCTTGTGCACTTTAAAAGGAGTTAAGTTATGTGCACTTACTTGGATACAACGGTTGTTGATCCATGCACTCAGATCTGATGGTTGGGATATGTTCTCCTCCTCCATGTGCTCCTTCTGGTGTCTGGACGTGGAATTTAACGGTCCAGATCTCCTCCTGTAGCTCATATGATGGCAGTTGTCACTCTCTCTTCTGATCTTCTTCGTTCTCCCAAAATTTGGAAAATTGGTAAGTGTCGAAGGCTGCGATCTTTTATATTTCTCATGCGAGCCCGACTATTAGGTATCGACTTGTGCTTCTCCTCCTAAGCTTTGGGACTTGGAACAAGTCCGTCAACACACACCTTGCGCTATCCCTTCTCAGCTTCTTCCAATTTAATTTGACCTTGCTCTGGCGCACACTTGCAAAGTCACCGTGCACACTTTCACTACTCCTCTTGAACTTCCAGCTTACTCAGTCTCCTAAGGGTCTTAGTCATTTTCTTCCCCTCTGTTGAGACTTTGTGCGCAAAGGTATTGTCCCCCCTGAGCTTTGAATTGGCTCAAATATTTAAGGGCCTCGGCCTTTGTTTTCTCCCTCAAAGGAATTCGTGTGCCCTCATGGCACCTTCTGTGCTCGTCCTCTAAACTTGGAGTAATTTCATCTACGCACACTCGTTGCACTGTCTCCACAAATTGAACCTGTAAAGGTCCGTGTCCTTTGCGCGCCTTGCAGAGTCTCTATGCACACTCCTTGTGCTTGACTGATCCTTTAGACGGATTCAAAATTTCAACACTTTGTCTAAGTGTTGTCTTGGTGCACTCCTTGCACATGTCTTCCTCGTGCTTCTTGAAATCCTTCAGGTTCACTGATGCATCTCCTGCATCTGCTCAATGCACACTTGCAGAGATCTTTTACAGAGTGTTCAGCAACTTTGTTTCCTTCAACTTCTCCAACACTTGAGAATGTGTTGGTCATGTGCACTCCTTGCACTTTGACTGACCTTCATATGTTTTCAGACTTAGAATATTTTTTAGTAAATCTTCTTGCACATTCCTTGTGCCTTCTCTATGCACTCCTTGCAGAGCCTCTCCCTCATAGTGTTCAATAACTCTGGGTTTCCTCAAATTTCCCCAACACTTCAGAACGTGTTGGTTCTGTGCACTCCTTACACCTTCTCAAACCACTCCCTGTTGATCTTATAGAGTGTTTAGTAACTATGTGGTGTCTTCCCCTAGACACTCTTTTCTCTAAACTCGAGATAGAGTTCTCTTGTGCACACTTGCACCTGCTCAATGCCCACCTGGAAGAGCTCTATAGAGTTCTCAATAACTCGGTCTTTTTTTCCTTCTCTGCACAACCTCTTCTCCAAGGTGTTCAGCAACCTTGAGGCTCCTCTCTAAGTCTGTAGATGTTATGGTGTGCCCACCTGGCACGTTATCCTCTGAACTCGAAGAAGAATTCAGATACGCACTTTGTGTGTTGGCTACAGAGTTCCCAATACTCTGACATGCAATCCTTGCACTAACCTAAAGAACCCAGAACAACCCAACAAATCTAAAATAGATAGTGAAATATATCTTATCCCTGCAGATGAAACCTATCTCATACATCTACAGCATACATTCATAAACACACGGATAACATTCATTAAATATAGAGAAACATACACAGAATCATATGTAGGAAAAACTGATGTCTTTTTATTAACATGAATGTCTATTTACAATGGGTATAGGCTCGGACGGCAACTGAGTCTCGGCTATCTCTCCTTCTCTTGGCTTACAATGATTTTTCATCAACTTTCAGCATCTCAACAACCTCTACTGGGCATACGTTACAAAGATTTATACAAGAGGGGCTCACTGAGATTTCCCTCCAAGCTACACTAGTGGTGTCTAATCACTATTTACAGCACCTATCTACTGAGGTAGATTACATTCAATAAGCATTTACTTTCTCAGATCTAAGGTGACGCTCTAGATCTGTACAACACAAGCCTATTAAACGCAATTGCATCCACAGCCTGTACAAAGGCATCAACTTGGCTATGATTGAGCCTTACAGCATTTAATTTGCTTTTAATTACATTGAATTTTTAAAATTTAAGGGAAAAATGACAGGGTTGGCGCCTCTCCCCTTCCTAAGTGCGTGATGATGTGTTGAATAGTTGGTGCTTTGTTGAGGTGGAGCGATGCTCCTGCATCATGAGCATACCCATAGAGGTGAAGTATAATGTGAGTGCAAGCGTGTGCAAGGAGTAGAGAATAGAGTGTGTGAGGATAGGATGATTGTATGCCTATGAAGGATATTGCAATTTTCCCTTTAATAATAAGAATACCGATAATCATTGACCGTGGTTTTTTTCCCTCATTAGGTTTCCACATAAATCACTATGTCAAGTGTATGACTGGTGTGATTGTTTTAATGCATGTTTGATCTTGCTTATTTTATGCTCTGTTATATGCTACGCTGCCCAACAAGTTGGAAATATAAATATCTGAGTTCGGATAAAGCATAATAGTTCATTGTAGGACAGAGCCAAACAATATAGTCTTGCAGGGTATCCAAAATTATTAGTAGTAGGCCCATTGATATTATTATTCCCAAATAAAGAGTGGTCAGAATAACACATTAGCAAATTTTTGAAGGAATTTTTTATCATAGTAGATCCTCTAAACAATATCTCTTTTTAACTTTTTAATAACAAAATTTAATTTTTCAAAGTTGAGTGAATAGTCCAAAATTTATTTTCACCTGGAATATGAAAAGAACAATTATGATGATTGGCCTTCCAAAATATCCTAGCCTATCATACGAAGGCTGTGGAGAAAAACGACATTCAATGAAGAAGAGAGCTTTAGGGGAAATGGAGCAGGACAGTAGCAGAGCTTGAAGGACTTGGAAGAAGAAGCATATTTGAAACTCTAAGGTTATCTCTAAGCTAAATCCATCTACACAATGTGTTAGTGAATAAAAATGCATCATAATTTTAGTTGAGAGTGCATAGCTCACCTCTTGAGAAAAATGAAATCCCCACCAAATGTTGATTTTCTCATTTGGGTTTCGAAGATAAAAATTGTGTTATAGCGCATTTAATTCCTCTATAGGAAAGAGACACAACAGTATTGATTTCACCCGATTAAATCACTGGAATAACCTTCAGTGTTATTAAATCACTAGAATAACCTATTGTTCTGCAGCAGAAGAAAATATAGAAAAAGATACAAGCAAATGAGCAAACAAAGAATTGACACAACGTTTTTACGTGGTAAAACCCTATACAGGGAAACATCCATGGGACAATGATATTTGGTTAATATTATGCAAGGGAGATAATACATCAGCCATACCATTGACGCTCATGCATCTCGAGCACTCTCACATCTCACACTCTGCCTTAATAGTCTTACATAGATATATAGAAGTCTTCACTCAGTTACAAGAAACTGATTACATTTAATGTGCCTCTATCCCTATTCTAAATCTAGCTGATTTGATCTAACTAATTACATAATAATAGGGGCTAGAAAATCTACCCAATATCTAAAAATGAGTGTAAATTGGTTGGCATTATCCAACAATCTCCACCTTGACAACAATTTACCTAAATATCATTGTCCAATTTATTCATCACCTATGCTGCAAGCTAAGAGAAGTCAAGCACCACTGCAACTTCTCTAATAAAACTGGTTTCATGATCTCGCTTGTGTGACTTGCATGAGTTTGGATTTCCTGAGGGGTCACTCCACCTCCAACATGTCTTTCACAACATTGTTTTGAGACATATGTGGTGATATATCTCCTTCTATCCAAGACACCTGTAAAATACACATTACAATTATCATGGACTATCTCAGTGTAACCATTATAGGTGACATTTGTGCTTCTCAAACGGAAGCACCCATTTCACTGCAGCACCTGAATCTATCACGTATCTGACAACATCATTAGCATGTGAAACATCTGGTCTTAACCATTTCATCACATAGAACAGACCTCCTACTGAACTTACACGAGACATAACCTTTTCTTCTTTATAGACAGGACCTATGCTTGAAAAAAACTTATAATGGAAAGCAACAGGGATAAAAACTAGTTTTACAATGTTCATACTGAACTCCAACCACAGCTTACCATTAAAATCTCTATGTACTTATATGCCCATAATTTTTTTTGGTCCTCCTTGATCCCTCGTCTAAATTGTCCTGTCCACCTGAGTCATTTTCTTACTGATTTTATTCACACTTCGGCTTGCATCGAGCATATCATCAGCAAATAACATAAATATTGTGAATGTACTATAAATTGTATAGTCATTCCTACCCTTTGAAAAATTTGGACTCACTATGAACGATTCAAACCTCTTATATATTTGCCTAGATACCAATAGGCCATACAATGAATTATCTAGCATGCAAACAAATTTACCATTGTGATCTTGAATCAACCCTTTTGGTTGTTCCATACATACTATATCTCTATCAATGATGACCTTGTGAGTAGTAGGATCCCACACACAACATCCCTTTATACCACCATCATAACTTGCAGAGATATAAAACAAGCAGGAATTCAGAAACAAAGATTTTAAGTCTGGAAATGATTTACCTCTTACCAGTACCTGTAGTTCTTTTTTTCTCTTATGACCTTGATGCTTCTTCCATAAACAAGAAGATACAACTTTCACCTCAGATGCCACTTCAGTACTCCCTTCCAGCTTATAAAGGTTATCAACCTTTGTTGGCTTCATCACTACTAAACTACCTTTCAACAATGTGAGTGCTCCACCTTGACCTGTATACTTATATCCACAAGAATCCAACACTCCCAATGAAATCAAATTTGATTTAAGCTCGAGTACATATCTAACATCCGTTAATTCCCTAATAATACCATCGAACATCTTGATTCTAATACTGCCAACCCCAACAGTTTTATAGGGAATATCATTTCCCATAAACACTACACCCTCATTATCAGATTGGTAAGAAATGAACCAATTTCTATGTGAGCACATGTGGTGGGAAGCACCTGAATCTAACTTCCATTCTTCTTGATATTGTAAATTACTAGAAATGGATAAAACTTCACCAGTCATACCTGAATTTGTTACAGCCCAATTTGTTTCCTTCGTAGAGTTTTCCTCAGATTCATTTCTTTTCTAGCAGTCTTTCTTGAGATGTCATGTTTTGCCACAGTAACAACATTTTTTTTTACCCTTTCTGCGTCTTGACTTAGATCGAGAAGAACTTCTCTGATTCTGCTCTTTAGTTCGACCTCTGACCAGCATCGCCTCTGAAGTTGAGGTTTCTTGACTAGATTTTATCCTCATCTCCTCGGCCAACAAAGCTCCCACAACAAATTCATAATCTAAAACATTTGTTGAACTAAAGCTAATAGAGGTGACTAGATTATCCCATGACTCAGGAAATGAACACAATAGTGTAATAGCCTTATCTTCATCTTCGAATTTAAATTCCATACTAGTCAATTGAACTATAAGGGTATTAAAGGTATTTAAATGGTCAGCAATTGTTGTACATTCTTTCATCCGCAAACTATACAACTGTCTCTTCAAGTAGATCATGCTCATTAAGTACTTCGTCATATATAAACTTTCCATCTTGCTCCATAATTCTGATGTTGTATCCTCTCCTATGATATTAAACAGAACAACATATGCCAGACATAAACGAATGGTACTAAGAGCTTTTGCATCCAGATCTTCCCATTCCTCATTCGTCATGGTTGTTGGTTTCTTTGACTTTCCTGGCAGTGCTTCAAATCCCGCATCTTGAGCTTCTAGAACTCAAAGTTACTTTTACCGCTGAACTTTTCAACTTCAAACTTCGAACTTTGAACTTTTTCCATTAATACAAATTCTCAATAAATAAATAAAAAGCTTCTTCTTAATATGGAGGAATATTTTATAATTCAAAAGTTGAAATCAAAAAAAGGTGTTAATATTACAACTAAACATCCACTTTAAAATAAAATCCATCCATATAAAAACATCCTCCACTTAAAAAAAATTGAGCATAAGAAATTGTATCATAATGTTCTTAATGCAAAACAAAACGTTCAACGCTCACTAAATAACCCGTCGTTTTGCTTGCCTTTCCACAGAAAAACATAACGCCCGAAAAACCCTTTAATAATTTGTGGTCACACCTTTGTAGGGGAGAATTCTGAGAATTCGCGACCAAACAAAAAATGGTCGCTCCTGTGCAATGGAGAACCCCGACGGGACCAAAAAAAATCAGGTCTCTCCTGTGCAATAGAGAACCCGTGACCAGTCGAAAAGTTTACCAGCAATGGTCGCTCCCTCCGACAGAGATCACCTGCGAACATGCAAAAAACTTCGTCGTCAGCGCATGAAACGAGTTTCTTTCATTGATAGATCTCGCCCACGGACATAGCTCACTTGCTACAGCGCTCCAAAAGCTCTGATACCAATTGTTGTTCTGCAGCGGAAGCAAATATAGAAAAAGATACAAGCAAATGAAAAAACACAGAATTGATACAGCATTTTTACATAGTAAAACTTTATACAGGGAAACATCCACGAGACAAACATATTCGATTAATATTATGTAAGGGAGATAATACATCAGCCAGACCATTCACGCTCATGCTTTTCAAGCACTCTCACATCTCACATTCTGCTTTAACAGGCTTACATAGATATATAGCAGTCTTTACTCAATTTTTCAGTTACAAGAAATTGATTACATTTAATGTTCATCTATCCCTATTCTAAATAAATCTAGTTGATTTGATCAACTAATTAGAGAATAATAAGAGCTAGAAAATCTGCCCAATATATAAAAATGAGTGTAAATTGATTAGCATTATCCAACATAACCTTGAGTGATATTACTAGTGTGTTAAATTGCTGCTCTTTTGAGGGCTCATTAATTTCCCTGCACATTGGCATGGAATTGTGTAGACCGTGCTTAGCTGCTGCTTTTTATTATACCACGAAATCCCCACAACACTCTCAATAATTAATTTTGTATACTGGCTGAATTCTTGTGTATTGTTTTGAATGGGTATAAACAACAATTAACTGTAAATGAATTTTGAGAAAAAAAAACGTTTGTTGGATTTTGAGCTGTAAATGAATGAAGGGGAAACAATTTATGGGAACTTAGACTGTCCGTTCCCTTTTTAATGACCTTTGCTCAATTCGTGGGTTTATGGAAACGTTGGCATATGTACGGCGCTGATTTCCATTGATATTTAGTTACTATAACCTTTCTCCCATTTATTGTGCATTGGTTGAGTATTGGGAGTGGACGTAGCCCTTGTAGAAAACTCTGGAATGCTGTATTCACTTCACGGTATTCACAAGATTTGTTTGGGTTGTATATGAGCATAGCCGTTAACTCGCGGTTGAGAATTTCGAAAGGTATTCGCTGAGAACGCGTGTCCTCAATGTCGTGGTTTAGAAGCAGAATATGGGCATTTATTTAGATGTCACCGTTTAATCTTATTTAATCATTTAAACGTGGCAATTACATATCCTTTTAGTTATTTTTTAATGTGATTAGGTAAATGTTAAAAAGTAAACATATTAACGGATGTCTTGATAAATGCAAGAAAGTTATGAACAATAAATCTGACCCATTGATTTTGGAGGACGACTAAGAATATACCAGCATCTTCAATGCATAGCCATCAGATTAGGGTTTAAGGTTAAATAAGGTTAAAAGATCATTAATTGTGCCCATTGTTAATAGATATACGCCTTTCACGTAAATATATAATTAAAATCATATTAAGTATGCTGGAATACCTTCCATTTCTCTTCCATTTCTCTAGTCACAAGCATCCACGTAATATCTGGATTGGCAATATAACGACTTTGAAAGCGTAGTGGTTAGGCGATTGGGATAGACAAACTTGTAGCTTGCATAGCTTTGGTTTTTATTTGGAGGAATTCTGTCCACGGATTGTACACAATATACTCAGTGACAATAAAGCATTTGATCGGAGTCTCCTAAGCATTTGAAGGGACAACAGAGTTCTATTTCATTGAATTTGACACTGCAGATGGCCATTCAAAACGAAGAATGTATAAGATGGTGAATGCATTTGAAGTTTACACCCGCAGATTTGTTGTTTAGGGCATTGTTTTTTGGTCAGCTACAGTGATACCAATACAACGTTGAGAGAAATACTAACACAACGTTGACAGAGCGAGAGAAGCTGGATTCAAGTTGCCAAAGGAATTGTAAATTGTAAAGAACGTGCTTCCACCCTTTGTCCGAACCATGGAGGAGAATCACACTAAACAATGTTTTTTTTATTAAAAAAGATAATATAGGGAGGCCTACTAGATTATCCAAAAGATAACTGGTCAATAAATTGAAGGAGAGAACCAAACTTCTAAGTTTTTAGCATTTGGCCCATTCATAAGGGAATTGTTCCATTGATTTTTGCATTCACCCTATTTAAAATGGTGAGATTGCTAAAATTTCCCATGGCTTTAGGGATAGGAGATGGTCATGGATAGTTGGAAAGGTTTAGCTTATTAAGGGACTACATATTAGATATCTCATCATAAATGGACTCTCTAAGGGACCAAGAAGGCAAAATATACAAATTCTCCGCATTTACCAAATTACCAATTTCTATAGGAAAAAGGCCTAAAACTTGTTGACTCCAAGGTTAAATGCGAGTGAAACTCGTCACTTTTCCAATCTATGGGGGATACTGCCAGAAAGAGAGTAATCCAAAGACACCCACCTCCTTATCTTCCCAAACTCGAGTGCAAAATTGCATGCAATAGAATTGTTGCCCAAATCAAGAACTGTAGTTTTATGAGGTCCTAGTTGTGTGGGTATGGTTCTAGAGAAACTATTGCCTCTAAGAACCATGTAAATCAAATCAAATAGGGCACCAAAATCTATGGGTAGCTCTTAGTGAATAAATGTGAACCGAACTACAGCATTTCCAAGCAAAAATACAACCTTAGCTATGGCAGGAACGTGCATAATGGAGGCCATCATTAGGATGTGACTACAACTAATGAAATTCACAAATGGCAGGGAACCCAACAAATTGCCACCTCCCCCACCCCCTCATCAAATGAGTGATATGAGCACTACATGGGAAATCAATGAGCACAAAAATAATTATTAAATAAATTATAAAAATATAAAAAATTATAGCCCTACACTAAACTATAGGTACTCAAAATTTTCATAAATATACAAATGGATAGTATGTGTATAACCAAATATCAATTGTATTTGTTTTTATTTTTGATATTTTCATTTATAATTTTAACAAGTTTTGTTTTGAAGTAAATTAATTTTATTTTAAGTAAGGTTATTAATAATAATAATAATCTATTTTTTAAGGTCACTGTCAAGTCACACAACTGGTAAAGTTTACAGAAGTATATTTGTGATTTCTTAAGAGAAAACACATGTTTTTAACCATTAGGCCCACTCAACCATTAAGCCCACTCAGATTGTATTAAGGTTATTGAGATCAATATGATTTTATTCAGTATATGCAATAAAAAAAATTACATTTGAAATATTAATCAATTCTCACAATATGTCCACTCTATATTTGGGAGAATCTTTTGGTAGTTGAATTGAGTTTGTCCACTCTATTTTGAGAAATGTGTTAATTTTTTTAAATATGGTACATATTTTCTATTTACATCGAGTAAAATAATTGTATTGAATTTGGATATATATTTATCACTGTAATTTAGGTAATAATTTGTTATTTTTACATTTGAATTTATATTTTTCTTTCTAAACTATGTATTGAAAATATTCACTATGAACATATACTTAAGTTACTTAAAACCTAAATTTAATAAGCACTTAATATAAGTGATTCATCACATAGTCCATATTAAAGAGAACTTGCATTTTTCATAGTTCATATTGAATTAAACTTAAGTTTTTAGTTAGTGTTACACTAAACTTACATTATTCATTGTTCATTATTTTTTCATATACTTGCCTTGTGCTGGTTAACCACAAGTTGTCAAACAACAATTATGTTCATTGTTTATGTGCATTGTGGGTAGTGATGACCTATGGCTTCCAACTGTAGTTATGAAATATGTGCCTATTAACTATGTGTTATCTAAAAGTGATTATGTTAAATGTATATGTGCATTGTGGATAGTGATGACCTCCCATTATAATTATTCATTGTCCAAATATTAAGTTAAATGCTTAAGTTAAATGCTTGTGTGCATTATTCATATTCATAGGGTTCATTAGTCCATTATATCTAGTTAATTGCATTAAACTTACATTGCTCATTATTTTTCAAGCAATTTCCTTGTATCCTTTAACCATACATTGTTCAAGGATA
>JASDQU010738040.1:160095-175548 GCA_032191745.1 Picea mariana | reverse complement strand
GAAATTAAATCATATAAATGTTATCGTTGTAATATACTTTATTTAATTATGAATTATATAAAATTATATCATAAGAAATTAAATCATAAATGTTATCGTTGTAATATACTTTAATATTGAATAGATAAAAATGTATGTTGTAATATATTTATTTGTTATTTTGGATTTATTATTATTATTTTAATTCAAAATCATTGTATTCATTTATAAATATTATGTTTTAGTTGGAATTGAACCTTGTTTATAAATATTATGTTTTAGTTGGAATTGAACCTTGTTTAATGGTGAAAATTTATTAGCTTTTTACTATAGGATCCAACATTTTTTTAACATTTAATATAATTAGTTTATTATCAAAATATATATTTTGATATAAATTTTCATTCATTGGTGAAAATGAATAAATATATTATATTTATGTGTCTCTTGTTTGAAAAGTAAAACTTCCTTTGTGTTTCTTTTGTGTATAAACCTCTGAAAATAAAGGAGTGGAATGAATGGAGGCTAGTGAATGATTATAGACCATTCAATAAATCACTATTGAAAATCGCTATCCTCTCCCTCACATTAGGAGTTGTTGGATCATTTTGTGGATGCTTTCTACTTTACTAAGTTGGACCTCTATCCTCTCCCTCACATTCAGGAGTTGTTGGATCATTTTGTGGATGCTTTCTACTTTACTACCTTGGACCTCCAAGGTAGTTACCCTCGTGTGTGCATGGCCACAAGTGACATTTGAAAATTGACTTCAAAAATAAATTTGGTATTTTTGAGTGAATGGTTGTCTTTTGGCACATTGGCACCTTTTACCTTTTATGTGTCTCATTAATGATATCATTAGTTCACATTAAGGTTGTTGTGTCATCATTTATATTGATGACATTTCATCTTTCACAAAACATGGCATTTGATTCTAGCATGTCCACACTATTATGGATTTGCTATATAAGTTTTTTTATTAATATGAAGGCTATTTTGGAATGATCTCACAAAACATGGGAGTTGAATCTAGCATGTCCACGCTATTTTGGATTTACTATATAATTTTTCTTATTATCTAAGATGGCATTTTGGTTGATCCATAAAAATGGGAGTTGAATTTAGCATGTCCACATTATTTTGGATTTGTTATATAATTTTTCTCATTATTTAAGATGGCATTTTTGGATGGCATTCTTGTTGATCCATAAAATGTGAAGGCTCTTTTGGAATGACTTTAGAAATATTTTTTTTAGCCAAAGTTTTATTTGCTATATAAGTTTTCTCATTACCCAAGATGGCATGCATGTCCACATTATTTTGGATTTTTGCTATATAAGTTTTCCAATTATCCAAGATGGCATTCTTGTTGATCCATAAAATGTGAAGGTTTTTTTGGACTGACTTTAGAAATATTTTTTTAGCCAGACTTTTATTTGCTATATAAGTTTTTTCATTACCTAAGATGGCATTTTTGTTGATCCATAAAATGTGAAAGTTTTTTTTAGAATGACTTTAGAAATATTTTTTTAGCCAGACTTTTATTTACTATATAAGTTTTCTCATTACCCAAGATAGCATTCTTGTTGATCCACAAAATGTGAAGGATCTTTTGGAATGACTTGTCCCTCACATTGGCACTAATATCAAGATTTTATTCCATAGAAATTCATTCCTCTCTTTTCACATTAAGAACCCCCTTCATATCCTTTCCAAAAATGACCTTTCACTTGGACACTTGTTTCCAGTGAAACCTTTTCACACCTAATACAAGTATTTTGTTTAACTTTCATTCTACACATCCCATGACTTCAACAACCTTTTGAGATTGAATATGTCACACATAAATATGTTACATATGTGCAGTACTTAAGTAGGGTGGCCATCTTTTAGCCTATCATTCATAAATATTATTTGATGCTAAGCTATGGTACACTGTTTATAACGAGTTTTATGTTCTCCTTCAAGCTCTCGAACATTGTCAACATTATATGTTTGGGAAAGGGACTATGTTGCCTATGAACCATCATCCTTTGTTTTTTTGAATTCTCAAACTAAGTTTTAGGAGTAGCACCACATCAAATGGATTTCTTGTATTCAATAATTTCACTTGATTATTCAATACAAGAAGGGAAGCGCCATTAAAACAACATATATTCTCAATCATCCTCTTATTTGTACCCTCAGCGTTCTTGACATCTGTGATCTTGACTAGGAAGAGAGGTGATCTAGATTTTATGACCAGAACAAAATGAATACATATTATTAAAATATGCTTAACACAGAATAACAGAGATACAGTAAAACCGATTTTCTATTCCATAACGAAATAAGATGAAACTATAAAATGCAGTGGAAAACAAGCTTGTTGGAATGGTGGTGGCTTATCTCTGAGAAGAGATGTGACAGTTGTGCTCATTCACAAGAAGATGATTACAATGAGGCTCTGAAGGCCTTTTTACAATAAAAATGAATGTCAAAAACCCTAGACATCCAAATTTAACCTAACCCTAGGAGATGAAGCGCCAAAAGTCATGTGGGCCCCATTTGGGTAAGTCAGTACATCAACTTCCCGAGGTCATAACATTTGCATACGATCTTCATTTTAGGCACACAATAGCTTGTTGGAAAGGTATCATTGAAGAGATACATTTTTGGGGCTCAATCATGCCTTCGACTATCATTGAGAAGATCGATCCCAAAAAATATTCATTTAGGCCCTCAAAATGGCCCCGAAAGTTAAAACTGCTAAAAATAGTAAATTGTCAAAATTGCCAGAAAATTGTTTTAAGCGAGTTGGAAAAGGTGGGTGGCCACCGATATCCACCTGGATCAATCCTTTATCCTTAGGAATAAATGGTATCCATTGCATTGAGTTTCCCCATCATATGATGAAATTTCTGTTGAATTTGGCCCCGAGTGAGCCACTTGCCTTGGTATAGGAGTTGCCCTACTTTGACGAATCGATAAAGTTGGATCCTTTGTTATCGAGTGCCCTTGATCTGTGTGTCCACAATTTGATCATTGGATGCTCGTTGCATGCAGTCATGGTTGAGCTATGTTGGTTTCAATTGCTCTGTTATCTCTAAGTTGTCCAATAATGGTGGGAAATATGGTCGAAGGAGAGCTACGTTGAAGACTGGGTGCAAGCCAAGGAAAGGGGGAATGTTGAGCTCAAAACCATTGTCACCCACAGCCTTGGTGATGGTGTACGGCCCATAAAGGAGTGGGCGAAGCTTCTGATGGGGCCCTGTAAGGCATTCTTTCTGCAAGTGCAACCAAACTTTGTCTCCCACCTGAAACTTATGTGGCACCCGATGTTGACCATGGTGTTGCTTCTACTTGGCATTAAACTTCTATATAATATCATGAACCTGTTGGGGGATGTACTAGATCCGCTCAATGAACCGAGTGGCTTTGTCAGCTTCTGGTGGAGTAGGGGATGAGTCGGCCGAGGTGGTCACCAGGGGTAGTGCAACATCCATGGGGCCTAATGGTTGGAATCCCAACCCCACCTGAAAGGGGTTGTGGCCAGTTGATCTATGTAGAGCTCGATTGTAGCTATGTTGGACATATGGAAGACTATCATCCCATGTGTGGGGGGGGTTTGAATTGTACATGCGCAGAATATGTACAATCATTCGATTGATGACCTCAATTTGGTCATCTGTCTGGGGGTGAAAGGCAGTGGATTTGGTGAGCTTTGTATCCAGCAGTGACTAGAGGCTCGACCATAATGTGCTGAGGAACCAACTGTCACGGTCTAAGATAATGGTTTGTGGGATCCAAAAATGTACCCATACTCATTCAAAGAAGAGCTTGGCAGTGGCTTCTATTCTGATGTTCTTCTTGCAGGCAGCTAGAATCGACATCTTGGAAAAGCGATCAACAACCACAAAAACACGATCATTTCCCCTCTTGGTGGACGAGAGGCCCAACATGTAGCCCATTGAGATGGATTCCCAAGGCATGTCAGGAGTAGGAACAGGGGTGTACAAGCCTTTTTTCTTAATGGTCGGTTTGGTAATAGCACAGGCGGTACAGGACCTGATATACTTGCCGACATCGTGTCAAAGTTTCAACTAGTATAAATGTTTCTATGGCACTGCCACTGTCTTTTCGATGCCAAAGTGTCTTGCCATCCGACTGTAGTGAGCTTCCCAAATCAGCTTCTCACGCTTGCTTGATGGAACGCAAAGATGGCCCAGATGACACAACAACCCATCATGAAGATGGAAATTAGCAACCATTGATTTCGCACCCAACATTTGGTACGTGGTGGAGAATTCAGGGTCTGTCTCATAGAGGTGGGGCCATCCGTAGGTCTTGTGGCCGCAAGATTCTAGCACTGTGGTGAGTGTCGCAACTAGAGTTCGGCTAAGGAAATCAGTAATTTGGTAGGTACTTCATGTTTTATATTTGATGTTGAGGTGGACCTGTTGTAAGTATGTGGACCACTTCTGATGGTGGTCATTCTGCAATTTTCCTTGGGTCTACATGAACTGTAGTGGCTTGTGATCAGTGTGGATGATTGTCTCCTTCCCAATAATGTAATGTCTCCACTGGCGGCAGGATTTCACAATGGAGTACATTTCTTTGTCATAAGTAGGGTAATAAATTTCTTTCGGATTCATCGCATAGGTTTTTGATATTCGACGTTTCGGACCAAACCAGTGTGGTCCATCATCAGGAAAAATATTATGAGACAAATTTCCTTCTCATTACTTGCAAACGCATCCGCTCAAATTGTCAGATTTTATCAGCTGTATCTTGTCCGTACAGGGTCATTATTTATGTTCTAAGACTTTTGCGACCATTGTTTTGATCAAAAATTTCTTTCAGATTCATCGCATAGGTTTTTTATATTCGACGTTTTGGACCAAACCAGTGTGGTCGATCATCAGGAAAAATATTATGAGACAGATCTCCTTCTCATTACTTGCAAACGCATCCACTCAAATTGTTGAATTTTATCAGCGGTATCCTGTCCGTACAGGGTCAGTATTTTTGTTCTAATACTTTTGCGACCATTGTTTTGATCAGAAATTTCTTTCGGATTCATCGCATAGGTTTTTGATATTCGACGTTTCAGACCAAACCAGTGTGGTCCATCATCAGGAAAAATATTATGAGACAGATTTCCTTCTCATTACTTGCAAACGCATCCGCTCAAATTGTCGGATTTTATCCGCTGTATCATGTTTGTACATGGTCAGTATTTTTGTTCTAAGACTTTTGCGACCATTGTTTTGATCAGAAATTTCTTTCGGATTCATCGCATAGGTTTCTGATATTCGACATTTCGGACCAAACCAGTGTGGTCCATCATCAGGAAAAATATTATGAGNGTTTTTGATATTCGACGTTTCGGACCAAACCAGTGTGGTCCATCATCAGGAAAAATATTATGAGACAGATTTCCTTCTCATTACTTGCAAATGCATCCACTCAAATTGTCGGATTTTATCAACCGTATCATGTCCGTACAGGGTCAGTATTTTTGTTCTAAGACTTTTGCGACCATTGTTTTGATCAGAAATTTCTTTCGGATTCATCGCATAGGTTTTTGATATTCGATGTTTCGGACCAAACCAGTGTGGTCCATCATGAGGAAAAATATTATGAGACATATTTCCTTCTCATTACTTGCAAACACATCCGCTCAAATTGTCGGATTTTATCAGCTGTATCATGTCCGTACAGGGTCAGTATTTCTGTTCTAAGACTATTGCAACCATTATTTTGATCAGAAATTTCTTTCAGATTCATCGCATAGGTTTCTGATATTCGACGTTTCGGACCAAACCAGTGTGGTCCATCATCAAGAAAAATATTATGAGACAGATTTCCTTCTCATTACTTGCAAACGCATCCGCTCAAATTGTCGGATTTTATCAGTTGTATCATGTCCATACAGGGTCTGTATTTATGTTCTAAGACTTTTGCGACCATTGTTTTGATCAGAAATTTCTTTCGGATTCATCGCATAAGTTTTTGATATTCGACGTTTCGGACCAAACCAGTGTGGTCCATCATCAGGAAAAATATTATGAGACAAATTTCCTTCTCATTACTTGCAAACGCATCCGCTCAAATTGTCGGATTTTATCCACTGTATCTTGTCCATACAGGGTCAGTATTTATGTTCTAAGACTTTTGCGACCATTGTTTTGATCAAAAATTTCTTTCGGATTCATCGCATAGGTTTTTGATATTCGACATTTCGGACCAAACCAGTGTGGTTCATCATCAGGAAAAATATTGTGAGACAGATTTCCTTCTCATTACTTGCAAACGCATCCGCTCAAATTGTCGGATTTTATCAGCTGTGTCCTATCCATACAGGGTCAGTATTTATGTTCTAAGACTTTTGCGACCATTGTTTTAATCAGAAGTTTCTTTCGGATTCATCGCATAGGTTTTTGATATTCGACGTTTCGGACCAAACCAGTGTGGTCCATCATCAGGAAAAATATTATGAGACAGATTTCCTTCTCATTACTTGCAAACGCATCCGCTCAAATTGTCGGATTTTATCAACTGTATCATGTCCGTACAGGGTCAGTATTTATGTTCTAAGACTTTTGCGACCATTGTTTTGATCAGAAATTTCTTTCGGATTCATCGCATAGGTTTTTGATATTCGACGTTTCGGACCAAACCAGTGTGGTCCATCATCAGGAAAAATATTATGAGACAGATTTCCTTCTCATTACTTGCAAATGCATCCACTCAAATTGTCGGATTTTATCAACCGTATCATGTCCGTACNACTTTTGCGACCATTGTTTTGATCAGAAATTTCTTTCGGATTCATCGCATAGGTTTTTGATATTCGACGTTTCGGACCAAACCAGTGTGGTCCCTCATCAAGAAAAATATTATGAGATAGATTTCCTTCTCATTACTTGCAAACGCATCCGCTCAAATTTTCGGATTTTATCAGTTGTATCATGTCTGTACAGGGTCATTGTTTCTGTTCTAAGACTTTTGCGACCATTGTTTTGATCAGAAATTTCTTTTGGATTCATCGCATAGGTTTTTGATATTCGACGTTTCGGACCAAACCAGTGTGGTCCATCATTAGGAAAAATATTATGAGACAAATTTCCTTCTCATTACTTGCAAACACATCCGCTCAAATTGTCGGATTTTATCAGCTGTATCATGTATGTATAGGGTCAGTATTTATATTCTAAGACTTTTGCGACCATTGTTTTGATCAGAAATTTATTTCGGATTCATCGCATAGGTTTTTGATATTCGACGTTTCGGACCAAACCAGTGTGGTCCATCATCAGGAAAAATATTATGAGACAGATTTCCTTCTCATTACTTGCAAATGCATCCACTCAAATTGTCAGATTTTATCAGCTGTATCATGTCCATACAGGGTCAGTATTTCTGTTCTAAGACTTTTGCGACCATTGTCAAAAACCTATGCAATGAATCCGAAAGAAATTTCTGATCAAAACAATGGTCGCAAAAGTCTTAGAGCAGAAATACTGACCCTGTACAGATAGGATACAGCTGATAAAATTTGACAATTTGAGCAGATGCGTTTGCAAGTAATGAGAAGGAAATCTGTCTCATAATATTTTTCCTAATGATGGACCACACTGGTTTGGTCCGAAACGTCAAATATCAAAAACCTATGCGATTAATCTGAAAGAAATTTTTGATCAAAACAATGGTCGCAAAAGTCTTAGAACAGAAATACTGACCATGTACGGACAGGATACAGCTGATAAAATCCGACAATTTAAGTGGATGTGTTTGCCAGTAATGAGAAGGAAATCTGTCTCATAATATTTTTCCTGATGATGGACCACACTAGTTTGGTCCGAAACGTCGAATATCAAAAACCTATGCGATGAATCCGAAAGAAATTTATGATCAAAACAATGGTCGCAAAAGTCTTAGAACAGAAATAAGTAGGGTACTTACAGACAGCATCTGATAGTGTCTCACTATGATATGCCACGGGGTGGTTGTGTTGAGTGAGAACAACGCCCACAGCATAGTCTGAAGCATCTGTCTCGATCTCAAATGGATGTTGCAGGTCCGGTAATGAAAGTACTGGGGATGAGAACAAATGGTTATGGCGGCAAGCTTGCAAAATGGAGTACATTTATTTGTCGTAAGTAGGTTACTTACGGACAGCATCCAATAATGTCTCACTATCATATGCCACAAGTTGGTCATGTTGAGTGAGAATGGCGCCCACAACATAGTCTAAAGCATCTGTCTCGATATCAAATGGATGTTGCAGGTCCGGTAATGAAAGTACGAGGGATGAGTACAAATGGTTCTTCAAGTCATCGAAGGCTTGTTGTTGGGACAGACCCCACACAATTTTTTCATTACCGCCACCCCTAGTTACTTGGCTTAGGGCCCATGCGATATGAGAGAATCCCAACATGAACCTGCGATAGAAATTGGTGAGGCCCAAGAAGCTCTGAAATTCAGTGAGTGTGGTTGGGGCTAGAAAGTCACAGATGACCTGGATCTTGGTTGGATCCACATGCACACAATGTCAATCAACGATGTAGCCTAAGTAATGGACCTTGTCCATGTCGAAGGATCATTTTTCCAAGTTTGCATATAGTTTTTGTTGTCACAGGGTGTGCAGAACATATTGAATATGTTGCAAGTGTTCCACCCAAGTATTGTTGTAGATGAGGATGTCATCCAGATACACCACTACAAAAGTATTGGTNAAGGCGGTCTTCCATACATCTGTATGTTCTATTGGGACGTGTTGGTAGCAAGACTTCAAATAAATCTTACTGAAGTATTTGGCCCCCGTGAGCTGATCAAGGAGGTCATCAATTCGGGGAATCGAGTACCAGTTTCGGATTGCGATTTTATTCAGGGCCCGATAATCAATGCAGAGTCGCCATGTCCCATCTTTCTTTTGCACTAGCATGATTGGCCTCCCACAAGGCGATGAGCTGGGATGTATGTGCCTCTTGTGGAGAAGTTATTGGATCTACCTCTTGATCTCCTCGTTTTCTAACAGAGAGCGGCAGTGGACTAGCCCATTGGGTAGCGGTGTGCCTAAGGTCAGATCAATGGGATGCTTGACCTGGTAGTGTAGAGGTTCCTCGGTAGGAGAGGAGAAGATATCTGAGTATTCTTCCACAACCTTGTCCACTTGCTTATGTTGTGTGGAGAGATCATTCGCAGAGACCCTAGATGTGGCTGCGATACTTCGCTCACTCTATGAGTGAATCACGAAGAAGACAAATTTCTCGGTCTAAGAGATGACCTTCCTGCATTACTTGGAAGAGATCAAGGAAATAGCACTAGGAGGGATTGTCTCGAGTATCCTGTACAATTTCCTGTTCAAAGTAATAATAACACTACGAGGCCTAGACTCATATACAGCATGACGTTTCCATAAATAAGGTTGGGCCAAAAGAACATTACAAACTTCAAGAGGAGCAACATCACACAATACCTTGTCTTTGAAGGGCTTGATGTCGTATGACAATCGACACTGTTGGTTGATGCACAGATCGCTTCCTTGGCAGAGCCATCCAATGGTGTAGGGTTGAAGGTGTGGCGTTGTCAGTAGGGCTAGTCACTTGACGACCTCTGCTGAGATGAGGTTCTTCTGGCTACCGCTATCAACGATGAAGTGAAGTGGGGTGCCTTTTACCCACATCTGTGAATGGAAGAGGATCTCGCCTTCTTCTGGCTCGTTTGGTTCGCCAGGCTGGAGCTTGGTGGTAGCAATGGTGGCACTGGGTTCTGCATCAATAATTCGTCTTCCCCTTTCTGGTTCTAACTCAAAGTCAGAACCTGCATCTGATTCAGAGGATTTCACTTCAACCACTAGCGACTTCTTTGAGCGACAGTCAACAGTGTTATGCCAAGGACTCTTATGGAAGTCACACCACTTCCCGGTATCTTTCTTTGTCTTTTTGGTGTCCTTCTTTGCTTGCGGACTGGACTAGTTGTCCTGATATTATCCATATTTTCTTTGTCCTTTGTTCTGTGGGTTAGGGCCGCCCCTTCCTGGCTTTATTTGTGAGGGGTTCCCAAGCCCAAATTACCGCATCTTTTGTTTGATTTTCTACTAGATTTTGACAGTATATCGGTAGGCCGCGCTTAAGGACGAGATGTCCAAATATTTCATTTCGGTCTGGATGTATCTATGCATAGTACCACGATACTTGAGCACTAAATGTCGCTCTGAATATTTGATACCCAGCTTAGTGTGCAATGTATGGAATATATGTGTGAACTCTGGCACTACTTGGTCTCTTTCTTGCCGCGGTGTGGTCGATTTGGTATACAAGTCGTCATAACTTCCAACAGGGTAGTATTGTTCCTTAATAGCATCCATGAAGGATTCCCAAGTGGTTGCGACTGTAAATAATGAGGGTTCCTCTGTTTCCTTTTGCTCACAGAAAGTTTCCCACCAATCTTTGACATGGGGAACAGCTTTGAGGAGTGCAAAAGTAATCTTTTCTCTATTTGAAAAGTTATGGATAGAAAAATACCCTTATATTAGATTCAACCACTTGTATACAACATTTTTGTCTATCTGACCTTCAAATATAGGAATATCGAAGTTGATTTGTACCTTGAAGAGGGCGGTGTCTCCGCTCAAGGAAGATGCATCGCTTGTTGGTAGTCGTCGAAGGATTTGCATGATATTATCCATCATCCTGTTCCTCTGTTACGTGAGGGATTACTCAAGAAACATTTTGATAGGATCTCATGTCCCGTCATATTTATTTTCTCCTACCATGAGAGGTCGCTTGGGCATGTGAGAGATTTTTTCCTCAAGAGAAACAAGCTCGAGACCCAATTCTTTGTACCTTGACCTCGTTGGGGACATGCATTAAGATGACAAGGAGAAGACTGCTCTGATACCACTAATCCTTTTTTTTTAGCAGAACGAAATGAATATAGATTATTAAAATATGCTTAACACGTAATAACAGAGATACAGTAAAACTAGTTTTCTATTCCATAACGAAATAAGTTGAAACTGTAAAATGCAGCGGAAAACAAGCTTGTTGGAATGGTGGCGACTTATCTCTGAGAAGAGATGTGACGGCTGCACTCATTCGCAAGAAGATGATTACAATGAAGCTCTGAAGGCCTTTTTACAATAAATAGGAATGTCAAAAAACCTAGATGTCCAAAACCCTAACCCTAGGAGATGAAGTGCCAAAAGTCATGTGGGCCTCGTTTGGGTAAGTTAGTACATCAACTTCTCGGGGTCGTAACTTTTGCATACGATCTTCGTTTTAGGCGCACGATAGCCCGTTGGAAAGGTATCGTCGAGGATATTCATTTTGGGGGCCTTAATTATTCCTTTGGATACCATTGAGAAGATCAATCCCAGAAAACCTTCATTTAGGCCCTCAAAATGGCCTCAGAAGTTAAAACTGATAAAAATAGTAAATTGCCAAAATTTCCAGAAAATTGTTTTGAGCGAGTTGGCAAAGGTGGGTGGTCATCGATATCCACCTAGATTAAGTGGAATCAACAATACACGTATGATCCTTATTTTGGTCTAGTCATGCAAGCACTGCACTCTTCAATTGAGGTAAACCTAATTCCCTCGTTAGATTTCTATCGTCAATACAATTGGTTATAAAAAATGAATCAATTATGTATGCCTACTACGAAAGCCAAACTTCTTCTCATCAAGGAGGCCCATGCTTCTAATTCAAATAAAAAAACTTATTGTAATGAGCATGATGGTAGTTCATCCCAACAAGAGATCAAGACAAATTCTTTAAGTTTTATTTAAAATTCAATATATTTGAATTATTTGTAGGTTTAAATTGATGATGTGTATTGGTTAAGTGTGTCATGCAGAACAAAAAATGGAATAAACTTGAAAAGATTGTTCGCAATCTGAGTGCAAAAGAGCGTAAAATATTTATGGAAATGTTGTAATGAGAAGAATTAGGTGGATTAAAAGGTAATCAACATGAAGTTTTTCTTTGACTTTTTACTAAAAATGAATTTCTTAATTTTAATCGCTAACATGTTTTAAATATTCAATTTCACTTTTTTTAATGTTGTGCAGGGACCAATAGCGAGGGAACAAAATGTCATCCTAAGAAGATAAAATTTATGAAAAATGTAAATGATGATGACTTGGTCCTCAGTTCATCTAGAGTGGTGATAGAAGTTAGTGAGAGGGCAAAATGTTTTTACATAACTTTGAGGGATATTGTGGAAAGAATATATAAATGTACTTTCCACTTACAATACAAAAATCAATCCAATGACTCCAAGAATCATGTTATACATAAACTAGAGGAAGTGTTTCCGGAGAAATGGTTAATGAGATCCATGAGACTTACAATAGAAAAAACTTACAATAAAAAAATAAAAAAATAAAAATAAAAAAATAAAAAAATTATTACTAAACATGTTTTTCTATAATATGTTCCAAAAATTACCAAATTATATTTTTTGTTATGTTTACTTTCATGTAGATTTAAAAAAAAAAAAAAGTGTTTTTTTTTTTCATTTTTCACGAAGATTATGAAAATTTTAAAGGACAAATGAGGGGAAAACCAATACATGTCGGTAGGGATGTCCAAAAAAGTGTAAAAGGAAATGGTAAAATAAATAACAATAATTGAATCATAGGAGGAGCCATCCCAACAACAACATGCATCAAAGATATGTAATCATACATTTATTCTTTTATGTACATTGAATTTAATTATCTCATGAAATGTTAATTTTCAATTGTTTTGTTGCAGAAAAACTAAAAAAATGGAAACCATTCAACACATAAGATAAGATTACAAGAAAGAAAATGATTGATTGCAAAGTTTCTAAGTACTTATGTTTTCGGCTTTACTTAAGATTTCATGTTTGTTGTGATCTTTATATTTAAATAATTAATTTACACATGTTCATGGATGTCTTCTAATAGGTGCTAACATACAAAGAAGAGACAATCGATGAATTGATAGACATTGGATTAAGTATGGGTTGTCAGTATATGTTGAAGTATGAAGGTTTAATTGAACAATTTGTTAGTAGTTATGTTGTTTAAATTCCCTTGTTTTATAATTAATGGAACAACAAAAAACTTTAATATTAATTATATCGATTGTGCTTTGTTATGGCATGTTAAACATGCAGGAAACAAAGTATGGAGTGCAGCCAACATAAGAGATTTTGAGAGACAACATGCAACATGGCTTCAAAACAATGTGTATTGTTTATGAAACACTCATTGCTATGGTACGTTTTTGTGTTTATGCAATCATGTATATTCTACTATGTGTGTGTGTGTAGATATACTTATTATACTTTATTTCTATGTTTGTAGATGGAACATGAAGACATGGAACATCAAAAACAAGTTGATCAAGAAAAAATTAGGTTAAATAATCAAAGTACAATATCGCCTACAAGTGATGAATAAATGAGACATGCTCACATCTTGAGCGATGACAATAGTTCAAGTAATGAATGAAAATCAATATAATTGAATGTTACTACAAGTTGTATGTTTTGGAATATATGTCTGTGAAAATCATGGATTTTGTTTATTGTACTTGACATATTGTCCCAATTGCATGAGGACATGTTACCAATAAGTGTAGAAATTACATATTGGTTGTATTTTGATTATTGTGAACCTTTAAGTTGTCTCATTTTGTATGATGATGGATTTCTTATTCATATATAATAAAATGGGTCTCTTTTTTATTGCATTGTCAAATGTTGTAAATTGTTGCATTGTTGATTAATTAATATATAGACGATTTACATTGTTACAAATAATAGAGGTGTAATCCGTTGGATAATGCATTAATGCAAACATTCTATCAAAATGTAATAACAAAAATATAAAAATCAATATCATTATAAAAAACAATTGATTTTGAGATGATTAATTGCAGATTTGTAAAAAAAAACAATTAATTCAAATATATCCATATCGGTGCATTGTATTCTTTTGAACTCACTAAATGGTGTAGTCATAATATAGAAAAGAATTTGTTTTTATGAGTTATATGCATCGGTTCCTATTAATTACATTGAAGCATTGGTACTAAAAATTGTGAAACAACACCGTTGCTTTAAACAACATAACATACTATTATATTTATCGTTTCAAAATATTACAGTGCACATAATTATAATATGCATCAGTGCTTTACAAATAATATATGCATAAAAATTTTACATATAATATACAAATTAGTGCTTAGTAACAAAGAATGATGTTGACATCTCACCTTAAATATTTGAAATTTTACTACCCTCCAGTGCACATGGTAATACAAGCACTACTGCATACAAATTATATAGAATTTATGTGTAATAAAATAGAAAGAATGATCCAGTGTGTAATATTTATATGAGCATTGATGTTTCATACAAAAGACAGTACTGATCGATGCACACATAAACCCAAAAAATATCAATGTTGCATACAACATAAAAGGCAGAACTAGTGCACAATAGTTGTAAGAGAACTGATGCATTTTATTTTTGTGTATGTACCAATGTAGGTTACATAATATTGCACCAGTGCATTTTACCAACACAAGCATTGGAAAAAAAACTTTTGCCCACCCAATTTTTTTTCGTTATAGGAAACATCTGTTAAAACCTACGAATAGTGGAGGTTTTTTTGAAAAAAAATCTATATCTTGTAACATTAAAAACCTCCTCTACAAGGTGGTTTCCTTGTAATGATACCAACATGCACATAATTGATTATGTCTTACTTCCATACCTTGACACCAATAGGAACAGGCCTCGTGGAAAACTTCCAAGCTCACATGATAGACCCGTGAAGTGGCTTCAATCCAATGATTATCATAGCCTCACATTGATCACATGTTTCTTCATGACATCGAGTGTTAGAAATGATATTACATAACAACATGTCTCATAAGAGGAACCTCCTTCTTTTTTACTTCTTTATTGTTCTCCATCTTGTTACACTTGTGTTTTCTTCCCTTTTTTAAGATTTTTTATTATTTTATATATTTCTTGAAATATAAATTTTGATCTTTTCCTTATTATTTTTACATATCATATTTTTTACATCTCTACAATTTTATTAACCCATTTTAATTTTTATTAATTATAATTAATATCTAATTTAAATAAAATAATATAATACAATTTACATTTAAATTAAATAAAATAATATAATACAATTTACATTTAAATTAAATTAAATAATATAATACAATTTATGCAGCTAAATATCCCAACATATAAATATAAAAATAAACCAACGTAATAAAAAAATGTTAAGATAAGAATGTAATCTAAATGAAAAAAATATATATATATATTTGACTTAGAATAAAGATTACCAAATTGGTTTGTTTCAACTAGAATTTACATATTTATATATATAATATAAACTATATTAATGAATTTATTTTGATTTCTTTCCTCCCTCCCTTATCTTTGATTTTCAATTCTAACTTTTTTATCATTAGTTTTGTTGTT
>JASDQU010738040.1:144117-159082 GCA_032191745.1 Picea mariana | reverse complement strand
GAAATTAAATCATATAAATGTTATCGTTGTAATATACTTTATTTAATTATGAATTATATAAAATTATATCATAAGAAATTAAATCATAAATGTTATCGTTGTAATATACTTTAATATTGAATAGATAAAAATGTATGTTGTAATATATTTATTTGTTATTTTGGATTTATTATTACTAGCACAGTCATATAATTGTGGCTGATCAATGTCGAAAGATTGATAAGATGAAAAGAATCTTTAAAAGAATATATTAAATTTTATTATTGATTAACAAATAAACGGTTGAACTTCATTTATCTGGTGTTAATATTTTAATTTATGTTAATCACTTAGGTGGCAATCAGTTAGCTATCAAAGTAATTTTTAAATATGATTAGGTAAATGTAAAAAAGTAAACACATAAACCGATGTCTTTATAATAGCTAGGAAGTTAATGATTGAAATCACAACCATTTATTTTGTGTGACTATTAAGAATATTTCAGGGATATTTAATCTTGTCCATAAAAAACTTATTAAACAGTAAACCCCTATTAAATCTGCCCATTGTCAATAGATATACGCCTTTCCGTGTAATTCTTTTAATTCAAAATCATTATATTTATTTATAAATATTATGTTTTAGTTGAAATTCAACCTTGTTTAATGGTGAAAAATTATTAACTTTCTATTATAGGATTCAACATTTAATATAATTAGTTTATCATCAAAAACATATATTTTCATATAAATTTTCATTCATTGGTGAAGATGAATAAATATATTATTTTTGTCTCTTGTTTGAAAATAAAACTTCCTTTGTGTTTCTTTTGTGTATAAACTTCTGAAAATAAAACCAAGGAGTGGAATGAATGGAGGCTAGTGAATGATTATAGACCATTCAATAAATCACTATTGAAAATCGCTATCCTCTCCCTCACATTCAGGAGTTGTTGGATCATTTTGTGGATGCTTTCTACTTTACTAAGTTTTTCTATCCTCTCCCTCACATTCAGGAGTTGTTGGATCATTTTGTGGATGCTTTCTACTTTACTAAGTTGGACCTCCAAGGTAGCTACCCTCGTGTGTGCATGGCCACGAGTGACACTTGAAAATTGACTTCAAAAATAAATTTGGCTTTTTTGAGTGAAAGGTTGTGTCTTTTGGCGCATTGGCACCTTTTACCTTTTATGTGTCTCATTAATGATATCATTAGTTCACATTAAGGTTGTTGTGTCATCATTTATATTGATGACATTTTATCTTTCACAAAACATGGCAATGGATTCTAGCATGTCCACACTATTATGGATTTGCTATATAAGTTTTTATATTAATGTGAAGGCTATTTTGGAATGATTTCACAAAACATGGTAGTTGAATCTAGCATGTCCACACTATTTTGGATTTACTATATAATTTTTCTTATTATTTAAGATGGCATTTTGGTTGATCCATAAAAATGGGAGTTGAATTTAGCATGTCCATATTATTTTGGATTTGCTATATAATTTTTCTCATTATCCAAGATGGTATGTTTGGATGGCATTCTTGTTGATCCATAAAATGTGAAGGTTCTTTTGGAATGACTTTAGAAATATTTTTTTAGCCAAAGTTTTATTTGCTATATAAGTTTTTTTATTACCCAAGATGGCATGCATGTCCACACTATTTTGGATTTTTGTTATATAAGTTTTCTCATTACCCAAGATGGCATTCTTGTTGATCCATAAAATGTGAAGGTTTTTTTGGACTGACTTTAGAAATATTTTTTTAGCCAGACTTTTATTTGCTATATAAGTTTTCTCATTATCTAAGGTGGCATTCTTGTTGATCCATAAAATGTGAAGGTTTTTTTGGAATGACTTTAGAAATATTTTTTTAGCCAGACTTTTATTTTCTATATAAGTTTTCTCATTACCCAAGATAGCATTCTTGTTGATCCAAAAATGTGAAGGATCTTTTGGAATGACTTGTCCCTCGCATTGGCACTAATATCAAGATTTTATTCCATAGAAATTCATTCCTCTCTTTTCACATTAAGAACCCCCTTCATATCCTTTCCAAAAATGACCTTTCACTTGGACACTTGTTTCCAGTGAAACCATTCCACACCTAATACAAGTATTTTGTTTAACTTTCATTCTACACATCCCATGACTTCAACAACCTTTTGAGATTGAATATGTCACACATCAATATGTTACATATGTGCAGTACTTAAGTAGGGTGGCCATCTTTTAGCCTATCATTCATAAATATTATTTGATGCTAAGTTATGGTACATTGTTTATAACGAGTTTTATGTTCTCCTTCAAGCTCTCGAACATTGTCCACATTATATGTTTGGGAAAGAGACTATGTTGCCTATGGACCATCATCCTTTGTTTTTCTGAATTCTCAAACTAAGTTTTAGGAGTAGCACCACATCAAATGGATTTCTTGTATTCAATAATTTCACTTGATTATTCAATACAAGAAGAGAAGCGCCATTAAAACAACATATATTCTCAATCATCATCTTATTTGTACCCTCGGCGTTCTTGACATATGTGATCCTGACTAGGAGGAGTGGTGATCTAGATTTTATGACCAGAACAAAATGAATACATATTATTAAAATATGCTTAACACAGAATAACAGAGATACAGTAAAACCGATTTTCTATTCCATAACGAAATAAGATGAAACTATAAAATGTAGTGGAAAACAAGCTTGTTGGAATGGTGGTGGCTTATCTCTGAGAAGAGATGTGACAGTTGCGCTCATTCGCAAGAAGATGATTACAATGAGGCTCTGAAGGCCTTTTTATAATAAACATGAATGTCAAAAACCCTAGACATCCAAATTTAACCTAACCCTAGGAGATGAAGCGCCAAAAGTCATGTAGGCCCCGTTTGGGTAAGTCAGTACATCAACTTCCTAGGGTCATAACGTTTGCATACAATCTTCATTTTAGGCACACGATAGCTTGTTGGAAAGGCATCATCGAAGAGATACATTTTTGGGGCTCAATCATGACTTCGGCTATCATTGAGAAGATCGATCCCAAAAAATCTTCATTTAGGCCCTCAAAACAGCCCCGAAAGTTAAAACTGCTAAAAATAGTAAATTGTCAAAATTGCCAGAAAACTGTTTTGAGCGAGTTGGAAAAAGTGGGTGGCCACCGATATCCACCTGGATCAATCCTTCCTCCTTAGGAATAAATGGTATCCATTGCGTTGAGTTCCCCCATCAGATGACGAAATTTCTGTTGAATTTGGCCCTGAGTGAGCCACTTGCCTTGGTATAAGAGTTGCCCTGCTTTGACGACTCAATAAAGTTGGATCCTTTGTTATCGAGTGCCCTTGATCTGTGTGTCCACAATTTGATCATTGGATGCTTGTTGCATGCAGTCATGGTTGAGCTATGTTGGTTTCAACTGCTCTGCTATCTCTGAGTTGTCCAATAATGGTGGGAAATATGGTCGAAGGAGAGCTACGTTAAAGATTGGGTGCAAGCCAAGGAAAGGGGGAATGTTGAGCTCAAAAACATTGTCACTCACAGCCTTGGTGATGGTGCACGGCCCATAAAGGAGTGGGCGAAGCTTCTGATGGGGCTCTGTAAGGCGTTCTTTCTGCAAGTGCAACCAAACTTTGTCTCCCACCTAAAACTTATGTGGCACCCAATGTTGATCATGGTGTTGCTTCTACTTGGCATTAGACTTCTGTAGAATATCATGAACCTGTTGGCGGATGTGCTGGATCTGCTCAATGAACCGAGTGGCTTTGTGAGCTTCTGGTGGAGTAGGGGATGAGTCAGTCGAGGTGGTCACCAGGGGTAGTGAAACATCCATGGGGCCTAATGGTTGGAATCCCAACCCCACATGAAAGGGGTTATGGCCAGTTGAGCTATGCAGGGCTCGATTGTAGCTATGTTGGACATATGGAAGACTCTCATCCCATGTGTGGGGGTGTTTTGAATTGTACATGTGCGGGATATGTACAGTCATCCGATTGACGACCTCAATTTGGTCATCTGTCTGGGGGTGAAAGGCAGTGGATTTGGTGAGCTTTGTATCTAGCAGTGACTAGAGGCTCGACCATAATGTGCTGATGAACCAACTGTCATGGTCTGAGATAATGGTTTGTGGGATCCAAAACTATACCCATACTCGTTCAAAGAAGAGCTTGGCAGTGGCTTCTATTGTGATGTTCTTCTTGCAGGCAGCTAGAATCGCCATCTTGGAAAAGCGATCAACAACCACAAAAACATGGTCATTTCCCCTTCTGGTGGATGGGAGGCCCAACATGTAGCCCATTGAGATGGATTCCCAAGGCCTGTCAGGAGTGGAAAGAGGGGTGTACAAGCCTTTTTTCTTAGTGGTCGATTTGGTAATAGCACAGGCGGTACAGGACCTGATATACTTGTCGACATTCTGTCAAAGTTTCGGCTAGTATAAATGTTTGTGTAGCACTGCCACTATCTTTTCGACGCCAAAGTGTCCTGCCACCTGACTGTAGTGAGCTTCCCAAATCAACTTCTCGCGCTCGCTTGATGGAACGCAAAGATGGCCCAGACAACACAACAACCCATCTTGAAGATGGAAATTAGCAACCATTGATTTCGCACCCAACATTTGGAAGGTGGTGGAGAAGTCAGGGTCTGTCTCATAGAGGTGGGGCCATCCGGAGGTCTTGTGGCCGCAAGATTCTAACACTGTGGTGAGTGTCACAACTGGAGGTCGACTAAGGCAATCAATAATTTGGTTGGTACTTCATGTTTTATATTTGATGTTGAGGTGGAATTGTTGTAAGTATGTGGACCACTTCTAATGGCGGTCATTCTGCAATTTTCCTTGGGCCTGCGTGAACTGTAGTGGCTTGTGATCAGTGTGGATGATTGTCTCCTTCCCAATAATGTAATGTCTCCACTGCGGTAGGATTTCACAATGGAGTACATTTCTTTGTCATAAGTAGGGTAAGAAATTTCTTTCAGATTCATCGCATAGGTTTTTGATATTCGACGTTTCGGACAAAACCAGTGTGGTCCATCATCAGGAAAAATATTATGAGATAGATTTCCTTCTCATTACTTGCAAACACATCTGCTCAAATTGTCGGATTTTATCAGCTGTATCCTCTTCGTACAGGGTCAGTATTTTTGTTCTAAGACTTTTGCGACCATTGTTTTGATCAGAAATTTCTTTCGGATTCATCGCATAGGTTTTTGATATTCGACGTTTCGGACCAAACCAGTGTGGTCCATCATCAGGAAAAATATTATGAGACAGATTTCCTTCTCATTACTTGCAAACGCATCTGCTCAAATTGTCATATTTTATCAGCTGTATCATGTCCGTATAGGGTCAGTATTTCTATTCTAAGACTTTTGCGACCATTGTTTTGATCAGAAATTTATTTCGGATTCATCGCATAGGTTTTTGATATTCAACGTTTTGGACCAAACCAGTGTGGTCCATCATCAGGAAAAATATTATGAGACAGATTTCCTTCTCATTACTTGCAAACACATCTGCTCAAATTGTCGGATTTTATCAGCTGTATCATGTCCGTACAGGGTCAGTATTTTTGTTCTAAGACTTTTGCGACCATTGTTTTGATCAGAAATTTCTTTCGGATTCATTGCATAGGTTTTTGATATTCGACGTTTCGGACCAAACCAGTGTGGTCCATCATCAGGAAAAATATTATGAGACAGATTTCCTTCTCATTACTTGCAAACACATCGCCTCAAATTGTCGGATTTTATCAGCTGTATCATGTCTGTATAGGGTTAGTATTTTTGTTCTAAGACTTTTGCGACCATTGTTTTGATCAGAAATTTCTTTCGGATTCATTGCATAGGTTTTTGATATTCGACGTTTTGGACCAAACCAGTGTGGTCCATCATCAAGAAAAATATTATGAGACAGATTTCCTTCTCATTACTCGCAAACGCATCCGCTCAAATTGTCGGATTTTATCAACTGTATGTTGTCCGTACGGGGTCAGTATTTTTGTTCTAAGACTTTTGCGACCATTGTTTTGATCAAAAATTTCTTTCGGATTCATCGCATAGGTTTTTGATATTCGACGTTTCGGACCAAACCAGTGTGGTCCATCATCAGGAAAAATATTATGAGACGGATTTCCTTCTCATTACTTGCAAACGCATCCACTCAAATTGTTGGATTTTATTAGCTGCATCATGTCCGTACAGGGTCAGTGTTTATGTTCTAAGACTTTTGCGACCATTGTTTTGATCAGAAATTTCTTTCGGATTCATCGCATAGGTTTTTGATATTCGACATTTTGGACCAAACCAGTGTGGTCCATCATCAGGAAAAATATTATGAGACAGATTTCCTTCTCATTATTTGCAAACGCATCTGCTCAAATTGTCGGATTTTATCAGTTGTATCATGTCCGTACAGGGTCAGTATTTCTGTTCTAAGACTTTTGCGACCATTGTTTTGATCAGAAATTTCTTTCGGATTCATCGCATAGGTTTTTGATATTCAACATTTCGAACCAAACCAGTGTGGTCCATCATTAGGAAAAATATTATGAGACAGATTTCCTTCTCATTACTTGCAAACGCATCCGCTCAAATTGTCGGATTTTATCAGCTGTATCATGTCCGTACAGGGTCAGTATTTATGTTCTAAGACTTTTGCGACCATTGTTTTGATAAGAAATTTCTTTTGGATTCATCGCATAGGTTTTTGATATTCGACGTTTCGGACCAAACCAGTGTGGTCCATCATCAGGAAATATATTATGAGACAGATTTCCTTCTCATTACTTGCAAACGCATCCGCTCAAATTGTCAGATTTTATCAGTTGTATCATATCCGTACAGGGTCAGTATTTTTGTTCTAAGACTTTTGCGACCATTGTTTTGATTAGAAATTTCTTTCGGATTCATCGCATAGGTTTTTGTTATTCGACGTTTCGGACCAAACCAGTGTGGTCTCTCATCAGGAAAAATATTATGAGACAAATTTCCTTCTCATTACTTGCAAACGCGTCCGCTCAAATTGTCGGATTTTATCAGTTGTATCCTGTCCGTACAGGGTCAGTATTTATGTTTTAAGACTTTTGCGACCATTGTTTTGATCAGAAATTTCTTTTGGATTCATCGCATAGGTTTTTGATATTCGACGTTTCGGACCAAACCAGTGTGGTCCATCATCAGGAAAAATATTATGAGACAGATTTCCTTCTCATTACTTACAAACGCATCCGCTCAAATTGTCGGATTTTATCAGCTGTATCCTGTCTGTACAGGGTCAGTATTTTTGTTCTAAGACTTTTGCGACCATTGTTTTGATCAGAAATTTCTTTCGGATTCATCGCATAGGTTTTTAATATTCGACGTTTCAGACCAAACCAGTGTGGTCCATCATTAGGAAAAATATTATGAGACAGATTTCCTTCTCATTATTTGCAAATGCATCCACTCAAATTGTCGAATTTTATCAGTTGTATCCTATCCATACAGGGTCAGTATTTTTGTTCTAAGACTTTTACGACCATTATCAAAAACCTATGCGATGAATCTAAAAGAAATTTCTGAGCAAAACAATGGTCGCAAAAGTCTTAGAACAGAAATACTGACCCTGTACGGACAGGATACAACTGATAAAATCCGACAATTTGAGCGGATGTGTTTGCAAGTAATGAGAAGGAAATCTGTCTCATAATATTTTTCCTGATGATGGACCACATTGGTTTGGTCCGAAACGTCAAATATCAAAAACCTATGCGATGAATCCGAAAGAAATTTCTAATCAAAACAATGGTCACAAAAGTCTTAGAACAGAAATACTGACCATGTACGGACAGGATACAGCTGATAAAATCCAACAATTTGAGCGGATGCGTTTGCAAGTAATGAGAAGGAAATCTGTCTCATAATATTTTTCTTGATGATGGACCACATTGGTTTGGTCCGAAACGTCGAATATAAAAAACCTATGTGATGAATCCGAAAGAAATTTATGATCAAAACAATGGTCGCAAAAGTCTTAGAATAGAAATAAGTAGGGTACTTACGGATAGCATCTAATAGTGTCTCACTATGATATGCCATAGGGTGTCCATGTTGAGTGAGAATGGTGCCCACAGCATAGTCTGAAGCATCTGTCTCGATCTCAAATGGATGTTGTAGGTCCAGTAATGAAAGTACTAGGGATGAGAACAAACGGTTATGGCAGAAGGCTTGCAAAATGGAGTACATTTCTTTGTCGTAAGTAGGGTACTTATGGACAGCATCCAATAGTGTCTCACTATCATATGCCACGGGGTGGCTGTGTTGAGTGAGAATGGCACCCACAACATAGTCTGAAGCATCTGTCTCGATATCAAATGGATGTTGCAGGTCCGATAATGAAAGTACGAGGGATGAGTACAAACAATTCTTCAAGTCATCGAAGGCTTATTGTTGGGACAGACCCCACACAATTTTTTCATTACTGCCACCCCTAGTTACTTGGCTGAGGGCCCATGCAATATGAGAGAATCCCAACACAAACCTACGATAGAAATTGGTGAGGCCCAAGAAGCTCTGAAGTTCAGTGAGTGTGGTTGGGGATAGAAAGTCACGGATGACCTGGATCTTGGTTGGATCCACATGCACACAATGTCAATCAATGATGTAGCCTAAGTAATGAACCTTGTCCATGTCGAAGAAGAATTTTTCCATGTTTGCATATAGTTTGTGTTGTCGCAGGGTGTGCAGAACCTATTGAATATGTTGCAAGTGTTCCGCCCAAGTATTGTTGTAGATGAGGATGTCATCCAGATACACCACTACAAAAGTATTGGTGAAACGTCGTAGGATATCGTCCATCATCCTCATAAAAGTTGTTGGAGCATTTGTCAAACCAAAGGGCATGACTAGCCATTCATAAAGATCTTATTTTGATTTGAAGGCGGTCTTCCATACATCTGTATGTTCTATTAGGATGTGGTGGTAACCAGACTTTAGATAAATCAAGGAGGTCGTTGATTCAGGGAATCAAGTACCGGTTTTGGATTGCGATTTTATTCAGGGCCCGATAATCAATGCAGATTCGCCATGTCCTGTCTTTCTTTTTCACCAGCATGATTGGGCTCCCACGAGGCAATGAGTTGGGATGTATGTGCCCCTTGTGGAGAAGTTCTTGGATCTACCTCTTGATCTCCTCGTTTTCTAACAGAGAGCGGCAGTGGATTGGCCCATTGGGTAGCGGTGTGCCTGGGGTCAGATCGATGGGATGCTTGACCTGGTAGTGCAGAGGTACCTCGGTAGGACAAGAGAAGATATTTGAGTATTCTTCTACAACCTTGTCCACTTGCTTATGTTGTGTGGAGAGATCATTCATGGAGGCCCTGGATGTGGCTGCGGTATTTCGCTCACTCTGAGAATGAATCATGAAGAAGACAAATTTCTCGATCTGAGATATGACCTTCCTGCATTACTTGGCAGAGATCAAGGAAATAGCACTAGGAGGGATTGTCTCGGGTATCCTATACAATTTCTTGTTCAAAGTAATAATAACACTACGAGGCCTAGACTCATATACAGCATGACATTTCCATAAATAAGGTTGAACCAAAAGAACATTACAAACTTCAAGAGGAGCAACATCACACAATACCTTGTCTTTGAAGGGCTTGATGTCGTACGAAAAACGACACTATTGGTTGATGCAGAGATCACTTCCTTGGCAGAGCCATCCAATGGTGTAGGGTTGTGGGTGTGGCGTTGTCGGCAGGGCTAGTCGCTTGACGACCTCTGCTGAGATGAGGTTCTTTTGGCTACCGCTATCAACTATGAAGTGAAGCAGGGTGCCTTTTACCCACGTCTGTGAATGGAAGAGGAGCTCACCTTCTTCTGGCTCGTTTGGTTCACCAAGCTGGAGCTTGGTGGTAGCAATGGTGGCACTGGGTTCCGCATCAATAATTCGTCTTCCCCTTTCTGGTTCTGAATCAAAGTCAGAACCTGCATCTAATTCAGAGGCTTTCACTTCAGCCACCAGCGACTTCTTTGAGCGACAGTCAGCAGTGTTATGCCAAGGGCTCTTATGGAAGTCACACCACTTTCCGGTATCTTTTTTTGTCTTTTTGGTGTCCTTCTTTGCTTGAGGATTGGACTGGTTGTCCTGATATTATCCATATTTTCTCTGTCCTTTGTTCTGTGGGTTGGGGCCACCCCTTCCTATCTTTTTCTGTGATGGGTTCGCAAGCCCAAATTACCGCGTCTTTTGTTTGATTTTTTGCTCGATTTTGACGGTATATCAGTAGGTCGTGCTTAAGGACAAGATGTCCAAAAATTTCATTTCGGTCTAGATGTATCTATGCATAGTACCACGATAATTGAGCACTAGATGTCACTCTAAATCTTTGATACCCAGCTTGGTGCACAGTGTATGGAATATATGTGTGAACTCTGGCACTGCTTGGTCTCTTTCTTGCCACGGTGTGGTCCATTTGGTATACCAGTCATCATAACTTCCAACAGGGTAGTATTGTTCCTTAATAGCATCCATGAAGGATTCTCAAGTGGTCACGACTGTAAATAATGAGGGTTCCTTTGTTTCTTTTTGCTCACAAAAAGTTTCCCACCAATATTTGACATGTCCAAAACCCTAACCCTAGGAGATGAAGCACCAAAAGTCATGTGGGCCTCATTTGGGTAAGTCAGTACATCAACTTCTCGGGGTCATAACTTTTTCATACAATCTTCATTTTAGGCACACAATAGCCCGTTGAAAAGGTATCGTCGAGGATATTCATTTTGGGGACCTTAATTATTCCTTTGGCTATCATTGAGAAGCTTGATCCCAGAAAACCTGCATTTAAGCCCTCAAAATGGCCTCAGAAGTTAAAACTAATAAAAATAGTAAATTTCCAAAATTGCCAGAAAACTATTTTGAGCGAGTTGGCAAAGGTGGGTGGCCACCGATATCCACCTGGATTAAGTGGAATCAACAATACACTTATGATCCTTATTTTGGTCTAGTCATGCAAGCACTACACTCTTCAATTGAGGTAAACCTAATTCCCTCGCTAGATTTCTACCGTTAGTACAATTGGTTATAAAAAATGAATCAATTATGTATGCCTACTATGAAAGCCAAACTTCTTCTCATCGAGGAGGCCCATGCTTCCAATTCAAATAAAAAAACTTATTGTAATGAGCATGATGGTAGTTCATCCCAACAAGAGATCAAGGAAAATTCTTTAAGTTTTATTTAAAATTCAATATATTTGAATTATTTGTAGGTTTAAATTGATGATGTGTATTGGTTAAGTGTGTCATGCAGAACAAAAAATGGAATAAACTTTAAAAGATTGTTCGCAATCTGAGTGCAAAAGAGCGTAAAATATTTATGGAAATGTTGCAATGAGAAGAATTAGGTGGATTAAAAGGTAATCAACATGAATTTTTTCTTTGACTTTTTACTAAAAATGAATTTCTTAATTTTAATCGCTAACATGTTTTAAATATTCAATTTCACTTTTTTTAATGTTGTGCAGGGACCAATAGCGAGGGAACAAAATGTCGTCCTAAGAAGATAAAATTTATGAAGAATGTAAATGATGATGACTTGGTCCTCAATTCATCTGGAGTGGTGATAGAAGTTAGCAAGAGGGGAAAATGTTTTTACATAACGTTGAGGGATATTGTGGAAAGAATGTATAAATGTACTTTCCACTTACAATACAAAAATCAATCCAATGACTCCAAGAATCAGGTTATACATAAACTAGAGGAAGTGTTTCTGGAGAAATGGTCAATGAGATCCATGAGACTTACAATAGAAAAAACTTACCAAAAAAAAAAACCATTTAAAAAATATTATTACTAAACATGTTTTTCTATAATATGTTCCAAAAATTACCAAATTATTTTTTTTGCTATGTTTACTTTCATGTAGATTTAAAAAAAAAAAATTGTGTTTTTTTCATTTTTCACGAAGATTATGAAAATTTTAAAGGACAAATGAGGGGAAAACCAATACATGTCGGTAGGGATGTCCAAAAAAGTGTAAAAGAAAATGGTAAAATAAATAACAATAATTGAATCGTAGGAGGAGCCATCCCAACAACAACATGCATCAAAGGTATGTAATCATACATTTATTCTTTTATGTACATCAAATTTAATTATCTCATGAAATGTTAATTTCCAATTGTTTTGTTGCAGAAAAACTAAAAACATGGAAACCATTCCACACATAAGATAAGATTACAAGAAAGAAAATGATTGATCGCAAAGTTTCTGAGTACTTATGTTTTCGGATTTACTTAAGATTTCATGTTTGTTGTGATCTTTATATTTAAATAATTAATTTACACATGTCCATGGATGTCTTCTAATAGGTGATAACATACAAAGAAGAGACAATCGATGAATTGATAAACAATGGATTAAGTATGGGTTGCTAGTATATGTTGAAGTATGAAGGTTTAATTGAACAATTTGTAAGTAGTTATGTTGTTTAAATTCCCTTGTTTTATAATTAATGGAACAACAAGAAACTTTAATATTAATTATATCGATTGTGCTTTGTTATGGCATATTAAACATGCAGGAAACAAAGTATGGAGTGCAGCCAACATAAAAGATTTTGAGAGACAACATGCAGCATGGCTTCAAAACAATGTGTATTGTTTATGAAACACTCATTGCTATGGTACATTTTTTTGTTTATGCAATCATGTATACTCTACTATGTGTGTGTGTGTAGATATACTTATTATACTTTATTTATGTGTTTGTAGATGGAACATGAAGACATGGAACATCAAAAACAAGTTGATTAAGAAAAAATTAGGTTAAATAATCAAAGTACAATATCTCCTACAAGTGATGAATAAATGAGACATGCTCGCATCTTGAGCGATGACAATAGTTCAAGTAATGAATAAAATCAATATAATTGAATGTTACTACAAGTTGTATGTTTTGGAATATATGTTTGTGAAAGTCATGGATTTTGTTTATTGTACTTGACATATTGTCCCAATTGCATTCAAGGACATGTTACCAATAAGTGTAGAAATTACATATTGGTTGTATTTTGATTATTGTGGACCTTTACGTTGTCTTATTTTGTATGATGATGGATTTCTTACTCATATATAATAAAATGGGTCTCTTTTTTATTGCATTGTCAAATGTTGTAAATTGTTGCATTGTTGATTAATTAATATATAGACGATTTACATTGTTACAAATAACAGAGATGTAATCCGTTGGATAATGCATTAATGCAAACATTCTATCAAAATGTAATAACAAAAATATAAAAATCAATATCATTATAAAAAACAATTGATTTTGAGATGATTAATTGCAGATTTGTAAAAAAAAAAAACAATTAATTCAAATATATCCATATCGGTGCATTGTATTCTTTTGAACTCACTAAATGGTGCAGTCATAATATAGAAAAGAATTTGTTTTTATGAGTTATATGCATCGGTTCCTATTAATTACATTGAAGCATTGGTACTAAAAATTGTGAAACAACACCGTTGCTTTAAACAACATAACATACGATTATATTTATCATTTCAAAATATTACAGTGCACATAATTATAATATGCATCAGTGCTTTACAAATAATATATGCATAAAAATTTTACATATAATATACAAATTAGTGCTTAGTAACAAACAATGATGTCGACATCTCACCTCAAATATTTGAAATTCCACTACCCTCCAGTGCACATGGTAATACAGGCACTACTGCATACAAATTATATAGCATTTATGTGTAATAAAATTGAAAGAATGATCCAGTGTGTAATATTTATATGAGCATTGATGTTTCATACAAAAGACAGTACTGATAAATGCACACATAAACCCAAAAAACATCAATGTTGCATACAACATAAAAGGCAGAACCAGTTCATAATAGTTGTAAGAGAATTGATGCATTTTATTTTTGTGTATGTACTAGTGTAGGTTACATAATATTGCACTAGTGCATTTTACCAACACAAGCATTGGAAAAAAAACTTTTGCCCACCCAAATTTTTTTCATTATAGAAAACATCTGTTAAAACCTACGAATAGTGGAGGTTTTTTTGAAAAAAAATCTAAATCTTGTAACACTAAAAACCTCCTCTACAAGGTGGTTTCCTTGTAATGATACCAACATGCACATAATTGATTATTTCTTACTTCCATACCTTGACACCAATAAGAAGAGGCCTCGTGGAAAACTTCCAAGCTCACATGATAGACCCATGAAGTGTCTTCAATCCAATGACTGTCATGGCCTCACATTGATCACATGTTTCTTCATGGCATCCAGTGTTAGAAATGATATTACATAACAACATGTCTCATAAGCGGAACCTCCTTCTTTTTTACTTCTTTATTGTTCTCCATCTTGTTGCACTTGTGCTTTCTTCCATTTTTAAGATTTTTTATTTTTTTATATATTTCTTGAAATATAAATTTTCATCTTTTCCTTATTATTTTTACATATCATATTTTTTACATCTCTACAATTTTATTAACCCGTTTTAATTTTTATTAATTATAATTAATATCTAATTTAAATAAAATAATATAATACAATTTACATTTATATTAAATTAAATAATATAATACAATTTATGCAGCTAAGCATCCCAACATATAAATATAAAAATAAACCAACGTAATAAAAAAATGTTAAGATAAGAATGTAATCTAAATAATTAAAAAAAAAAAAAAAAGTGTATTTGACTTAGAATAAAGATTACCAAGTTGGTTTGTTTCAACTAGAATTTACATATTTATATATATAATATAAACTATATTAATGGAATTTATTTTGATTTCTTTCCTCCCTCCCTTATCTTTGATTTTCAATTCTAACTTTTTTATCATTAGTTTTGTTGTTTTTGTCCTTCCCTCTTTTATGTTTAGGTGGGTACTTATCTTTTCTCTATGAATATTTCTATTTTGATTTTCAATTCTAATTTCTTTATCATTAGTTTTGTTGTTTTT
>JASDQU010738040.1:103292-114528 GCA_032191745.1 Picea mariana | reverse complement strand
CACAAATTGATCCTCCAAGCATAGCGCACTAGTGTAGAACAGCAAGATAGCCAAAGAGGGGAAAAATTTCATACTTGTTCTCACAAAATGGTGAGGAAACGATGACAAAAAATGAAAATGAGATGGTCCTCTATTTATATGAGGCCATCTAAATCAATTTGTCGACTTTAAATTCTCAACAACAAATTAGAAGAGGGCCAACCCCTTGATCTTCCTTTACATTTTGCAAAAATGAAAATTACATAAAATAAAACCCTAAAAAGGATGATGTCATGCCCTAGGAGGGTGACGTAGGGATGAAACTTGGAAGGAGATTTTAGTAAAGAAGAGAGGAAAAATATTAGGAATCTAGAAACTTTAGAACAAAAATTGATGGAAATAAGGGAAGCTAATTGCAGGATGAAGAGTAGGGCTATGTGGCTAGAAAAAGGCAATGAAAATACAGCCTTTTCCACAATTTTGGAAATCACACAAAAAGGGTGAATACATGATGGGAAATTGGAATGCATGATGCAAGTAAGGAAAAAAAAATTAAAGACATGGCAGAGGTGGGATTATCTTACTTCCAATCGATCTATTTATAGCTGCTTAGAGTTAACGTGGCTAAGATCTTGAAAAATATGATAAATTGAGAGTAGAATGGCAAAAAAATTAGGAACAATGAGAACATCATTGATGCATCCATCAGTGAACTGCACAGTTCCTAATCCTAAAACATCAAGTTGTGGAGAATCTCCAACTACAATTTGTGAAATGTTACTATCAAAAGTGGAAGGAAGCAATGCATTAGAATGAGTCATATGATGTGAGGTGCTAGAATCAAGTATCCAGCTGTCTGAAAATGCATATAAAGCTCAATGACCATAACATGTTTTTCCTTCACCAATTGAATATGGTTTGGGCACTAAACTTTTGTGCTACTACATAACTTCATTTGTTGCTTCTTAATATTTTTCCAGCATTTGGATTCTCCATGCCCAAGTATGCAACAAAAATTGCAAGTTACACGAATTCTTATTTGTCCTAGAGAAAGACTCACCAGAAATGGAAGATGGAGGTGTAGATGACTTTGATTTCTACTAGGACTTGGAGGTATAATCATTTTCTTGAGAAAATTACGTCTTTTGTTTGTGTCAATTTTTGTGCTTACCTTTGGAAGTTTTAGCCACAAAAGTTTACCTTTGGAAGTTTGAGCCACATGAAGAGCTTGATTCTTAGATCTAAATAGAATAACTAGTTTCACAAGCTTATATCGTTCCCTGGTAAGACGCTAAAAAAAGCTCTAAAGAGGGAATTTGAAAATATGATCCAAGTGTATCTATAGTGGAATAAAATACATGAAATGACCCTTTAGCTTAGATAGAATTAAAAAAATGCATTCTTCATCTATTTTGGTTTTTCCACAACCTTTAAACTTTTGCAACAACAACTTGAATTTTAGAAGAAAATCTTCAATGGAAGAATGCTCATTAGGTGCAAGAAATGATAATTTAGCATCCAACTACAAAACTCAATATTCATTGAATTTGATAAATAGTGAATGTGTTTAGTTCAATATATGTTTTGGTCTTTTACATTCAGCAATATGAAACAGTAGATTTTCTAAAACATGCAAATACAAGTGGACCTTCAGCTAACATTTTCCATAGACCTTTAGATTGTAGAAGTTGTTGTATCTTGAGTTTCCACGTGTGATAATTACAGCAATTTAGGATCGCAACAGCCCTAGACTTCGTCATTTTATCCAAAAAGGAAAGTAAAGACACCAGATTTATGTCTTGTGATCTCCAAATCAATATAAAATGCAAAAAATACAACCTTAAGGCAAAGAACACAAGCTATGAAGGGCAATTTATATAACATTTAATCAAAACAAAGAGATATCTACAAAATGTGATACCTAGGTGACTAGATCTACACATGGAGAAGAGAAGATTTAAAGGAGTGCCATGGATCTGAGTGTTGAGTGTTGAAGGGTGTCTTGCAAAGAGAAAGGAGCCATGATTTAGATAAATATCTAAATCAAAGGAGGCAATCAACTTGTATGTTAACTTACGACCTACTTTGGGTATATATCATTATGCAATGGAGTCAAATTGAACTCTGGAAATTGTACAAGGATATGAGGTCATGTTGGTGGCCCGCGTATTGAAGAGACACTAAGTAAAAATTAGAAACTACAATTCATGATCCAAATCAACAATGAGAGGCACAATTATTATCATCACAATATATTAGATATTTGCAATACAATTTACAATACCCATTCAAGCCTCCCTCAAATAGCGACCAGATCCTCCAAACTAGCAATTTGATTGCCTTTCACACAAGCGACTCCTCCCAATGAGTGAATATGGCTTTCGAACGAGCAATCTAGTTCTAAAAATGCCACACCCTTTATACTCAATTGATATGCTATGCAATGGACTATGTTAATCCATGTTGTGAATTTGTAATGAAGGGTTGCATGCATACTTCAATCTGAGAGAGGAAGCATGCAAGTCTAAGATCTAAAAGGGCATAAACGCTAACCAAAAACTTGAAAAACAACTCAAATACTAACAATCTCTCTCAAAAAAATGAAAAGGGGTTTGTAGAGCTTCACTCTGATACCATGATGATGTTGAGAAAAGAACATACCAAGAGTAGAAACCTTCTACAAAAGACAGAAAAGTGCATCTATAAGTTGTCTTATATTGAAATGAAAGAGGAAGCCCTTTGTTTATAACAAACCAAGACAAGCCTTTCATTTAAGAATGATAGTTGTCTGGTAGTTAGTGAATATAACAATTGGACAAATAATGACTTGCCTACATAACTTACAAGTGTGGATAGTTGGCTTACAATTGTCTACTAACACTTTTACCCAAAGCACATTTCATTATTTTTGTTGTTGAACAATTTTAATTTTTTTTTGGCATTGTTGAACACTTCTATAAAATGTATAGATCTATCAAACTTATAGATCTATTAATGACTAGATTTGCATCATGACAAACACGTTTCATGTGTCATTGTTTACGGGACAATTTATTTGCAATGACACGATGTACCACTAAAAGCATCTGAGGTGAAAATTTCTCACACAAAACATTTACTAAGGATTTTAATCAAACTATGAAAAAAACTCTTAATGCTTCTTGCATTCCATTTGTTATCTAATGGAGAATTACCTCGACAAAATGACAAAATTGGCCATAAAAGATGTTTGAGATCGAATCCAATGAAGATAAGGAAGTATGGAAACTTGTACTAAGATAAACATTAACTTGCCCCTAATTTTTGGTGGAAAGATAAAATCGACCTTTGGTTCCATTTGTTGGAGTTGGTCACCAGGCATGCCTCTTCAGTCATAATTCAAATCCTGTATGATTTTTTTGGACAAACGGTCCGTGGAACTAATGAGCCTTCGGTGGATTGACATTATTGTTTCATGTCTATAGAGAAAGGGAGATTGTGTTCGTACGCCCATGCTATACATACCAACGTTTATGTTATCAATAAACACTTTGTAACTAGATGCTTATTGATCCTGCTACAATGCACAGTTCTGGTACTATGTGCATTCAAAGTCACTAATAATCTCATTTATTTCATATTGAATTTAATATTATTATAAAGTTGATATTTTATTGGGTATTAAGAGATTTTATTTTTGAAAGATGCTTTTAGGTTTTAAGTTGTTTCAGGAGAAACTATCGTGCAATCAAGAATTAGAGGGTAAAATAAAATTAAGATATTATAAGGAGGTGGTTAACCCTAATATTGAAGATCAAAAGTGTCTCTTTGTTTTGACTAGCATAAAGAAGAGAATCAATATTGTTAAAATAAGAACTAATTCTCATGAGCTACATAGTGAAGTTGGGCATTGGAAAATCCCCAAAACACCATGGCATGAAAGAATTTGTCACCTTTGTGACACCAAAAGGGTTGAAGATGAAAAGTGTTTTCTCTTAGAGTGCTCTACGTATACCCAAATTAGATCTCAATTTCAAAATATATGTCACAATACAAACCTTCCTAACCTTCTAAGTCATCAAAACTATAGTGATCTTGGAACTCTTCTTCTAATGTTTTTCGAGCATCAAAATAACAGTTTAAAGAAATCCAAATAATCTCTTACCTTTCTTAAGGTCCGATAAACCAATTTTGGTCTTAGTGGACGTTAACCATCATCATTATTATCGTTGAAATTATAATAATAAAATAATGTACTTTAAGTAATATTTAACCTTAATCATATATATAAATAATTATATTTCATATAATTAACATTGAATCAATCATACCTGGATGGGGTACCAGATGTCAAGATTGACTGAGCCCACACGTTGGAGAAGGAGGTCGACGGGACAGCGAGGAGGTACATGATAGTTGTTGGAAAGAAGGTTGATATGTTATAGAGGCCGACAACAGCATCGAGTGAGGGAGTAAGGAAGGTACTGACGGATCTGGTTGTGCGAAATTATGAGTGAAATTAAACTCAGAGGTGGTATGCAACACTCATCAAAGAGAAAGTTTAACCTTCGAGAAGCGAATTTGGGGAGTACCCTAAAGCATTATTCTGAGATGAGGATAGGAGAAGGTATCTTGGTTATGATGGTGTTATCCTGGGTGTATACAAATGTGAGGTGTCGAACATGCGAAGGAAATTTTAAGGAAGCTTGGAGTGGATAGAGGGTAGGGATCTAGAATGAGGGAGTAATCTAGGTGAGTCGGTCAGGTAAAAGTAATTGGTTGGGGTAGAACTTTGGCGTCGAAGGATTTGGGTCGGAGGGAGTTGGATTTTTGTGTGGGTAGAATTTTTCCTTCAGAGCGAACCTTAATTGGTAGCTAATGGGTCTAGACAGTTCCAAGGATAGCCAAGAACGCTGGTAAGAAGGGGCGAGCAAGTTCTCTGGGGAATAAGAACAATGAAGCATCTTCATCCCAGGGTCCAATAGTTAATACGAGGGCAAATCACAAAGCTTGGGAGGAAGGCAATCGGTTCCAAGAATTTTGTTCAGAGGCTGAAAAAAAGGAAGTTGTAAAGGTTGAGGAGGCAATTCACACTCAGTTGTGTGCCATGTCTGACAAATAGTTCCTGGAGGAGGTCCAATATTGGGTAGATTACCCCATCTATTTAAATACGAGGGAGACCAAGTATTTTAAAATTGTTGAGACCTATTGGATCATCCATGAAATGGTTGGGAAATCTCTCCACATGACTAGGAGAGAGCATGGAGACCTTGCACATGCAATTCGCATTCTGGAAGATAAATTTGAAATTTTCTACCAATCTCGATATTGTTGGAGATAGTACACACTCACCTAGAATTATTTTCCTAAGTTTGATCGTCTAATGTTGAGAACGCTTCCTTAGATGAGAATATTCTCTCTAGAGAATATTCCCCTACAAAATAAGACGTTCCTCTTCAATTCATAGTCAGTTAGACTAGTGGAAGTCACTCATGGATGGAAACCTCAGTTTTATGACCAACAGTTGCATGTATTTATCTCACTTCCACGTGTCTGACTCAGTTAACTGATCATTGCATGGATTAGTTAACTAGGACTAGATGGAAGTTTACTCCAATGTTTCTCAGTGAGTATCTATATCTCTCTAGAGCACTACTATGGTGCATTAGTTACTCATGTAGCCTATATCTATTGTAAATCATTCACTCTTTGAGTGTGTAATACGATTAATACATTTTCTCATTCTTTTATCTCCAACGTTTCTCTCGTCTTCTCTATTTTGCAAGTTGTGTTCGTTCTCTTGCTAGCTAGATCTCTTGTGCAGGTACTCACCACATTCTACATGGTATCAGAGCCCACAAGTCACTAGTAAGGATCATCACCAACACTCTTTTGCAGGTACCGAAGATGAAACAAAGCAACAAGAAAGATGGAATATTTGTTTTACTTGTCAGCAATACTTCTCACGCCTCATAACTATTTGGAGTGGAAGCCAAAGATTATACTTCTTCTCAGAAGTAGAGGTTTATACCAAATAACCATGGACATGGAAGCAGAGTTTGATTCCACAAATGAGAAAATGACTTTCTCAATAGACAAGATATGGCCATAGGATGTATCTGCATGTTAGTTTCTCCTTAACTTTTCCATCAAGTATATGATGAATAATAAGACTCAACTCCAAACGAATTATGGACCATATTAGAGGTTATATTTTGGAATAAATAATATTTCATGCAAAAGGTTGACAATATATATCCAGTAGAAAATCCACTGGAAGATCAATCCTCTCAGTTTGAAGAGTCTTCTACACAGGTATCTACACAACTTTGTGTTCTATTCATTGAAGATGATGTCTACCCCATTTCAGATTTGTTTCTTGAATCGCATTTGAAATATATCATCCATGCATATTAGGATCCGCATGCAAACAATTTTTAATGTGTCATTCATGCATCCCAGGAGCCACATGCAACCATGCATGCATCTCAGAAGCCAAAAAGGAAGCCGCGCACATCAGATTCAATTCTAAAAAAATTTTAGCACAATTTTCAAAAAAAAAAAATGAATATTTGAATTCCTCTTAGAGAAATACCCAATTTCAAAAAAACAACGTCCAAAATGGAGTCTCGGAAGTGAAGTTATGAGCATTTTAAAATCAACAAATTTTTAGTATTTTTCCAGAAATGGTCGTAACAATATTACCAACTTAACAAGAACTTTGTCGAGTTCTCATTTTTTCGAAGGTCACATTTTTTACCTCGTTTTTAAAAATGGTGCTACCGGTAACACCCCCTAAATTATTTATAAATTATATTATATATAATATAAACTATTTATAAATTATATAATTTATATATAGTTTATATATAGTTTATATGTAATATGTATTACATATTACAGTGAAGTTATGTAATATGTACTATTTATAAATTGTATAGTTTATATATAATATAATTTATATATAGTTTATATATAATTTATATGTAATATGTATTACATATTACATTTATGTATTACATTGTTATGTAATATGTCATACATTACATATTACATAAATGTAATTGTTTTTTTTGGAAATTTGGGTTTTGAATATATTTTTTTGAATGTGTTTTTTGTTTCATTTAAAAAAAAAGTTGCAAAGATTTTGTTCTTTCTATTTATTTATTTATTAATGTAAATTTAAAAAGAAAAAAAATGTTACTAAATAAATTTTTAAGTGATCATAATTTACTCAATTTTGAGTTTTTTTTTAGCATAGGAATCTATTGTCAAAACCACAGTTTCCATTAGGTTGAAATAAGCCATAATTTTAACGTTTAGAAAAAAAAATTTGCTTTAGTTATCATCACTTTTTTATTTTGGTGTTAATTTTAAGGTTTCTCTAAGATATTGTATGAGTTTTGAAGGTCATGCTTGAAAATTGTTGTAATTTTGACCCCATTTGAAAACATGGTGCTACCGGTAGCACCACTTTTTGATTTGGGGTTGATTTTCATGTTTTTTATGCAAAAATATGAGTTTTTTGGGCTAGAGTTCTCGTTTTGAGGTCACAGTTCTCGTTAAGTTAGTAATATTGTTCCGTGCGATTTTCAAAGTTTCATCCAAACTTCATTTGGATCTTCTTCATTACAAAAAGAGAAGTGGATATGTGTGGACATCTCACTGGTGCATCTACTTCATCGGATCTGTGCAAACATCTACATCTTCAACAAAATCTTCAACGAGCACAAACTTGCACAGTTGTGAGGTCTTTGTGGAGTGAAGGACATGGTTGCTTAGCAACTGCTTTTTGTTCCTTCTCATTTTTTGTTTTTTCTCATGCATTTTACTTTGAAGGGAGGTTTTCCCTCTTTTCTCAGATTTTCAGTGGATCATTCTTATATGCATTGTACAACGGGTACCTAACATGGCCTATGTTGCCAAGACCCATTCATCATGTACACCATAGTAGTGTTCATGGGGTGTGTTGGAGATATTACACACTCACCTAAAATTATTTCCTAAGTTTGATAGTCTAATGTTGAGAACGCTTCCTTAGATGAGAATATTCTCTCTATATAATATTCCCCTACAAAATAGAATGTTCATCTTCATTTCAGAGTTAGATACACTCAATTAGACTAGTGGAAGTCACTCATGCATGGAAACCTTGGTTTTATCACTAGCAGTTGCATGTGTTTCTCTCACTTCCACACGTGTAACTAAGTTAACTAATGATTGCATGAATCGGTTAACTAAGACTAGGTGGTAGTTCACTCCAGTGTCTGTTAGTGATTGTCTAGATCTCTCTAGATCACTACTATGGTGCATTAGTTACTCATGTAGCCTATATCTATTGTAAATTTATTCAATCTTTGAGTGTGGAATACAGTTAATATATTTTCTCACTCTTTTCTCTCCAATTTTTCTCTCGTCTTCTCTATTTTTCAAGTTGTGAACTCGTTCTTCTACTAGCTAGATCTCTTGTGCAGGGACTCACCACATTCTACTTGAGTATGGCATTCACTTCAAGGTCTTTCCACCTAGTCATAAACCTAAGCAAAAAGAGGAGGGTGACGGTACGCCGAGTCCATCGGGCTCCAAAAATTGTCCAATTAGGGTGGACGTGGATGAGTTGGATTATAAACCTATGATTGAGCCCTAGAAACTGAAGTATTAGGATAATGCATAGAGTTGATTGTAACAGCCCGCTCTTGCGCACACTGCGCGAACATATTCTTTGAGGACACTTGCTTGCAAGTGATCTGGATTATTATACTATTGGTCGTTGATTGTGATTATGAGGCATTATGGATGCAATTATATGTTATTTTGTTGTATTGACTTAGACAGGTGTTATTGACTCGGTTCTCCTGAGTGTGCAGGATTTTGGACCTCGAGGATGTAGAGGCATCGATGAAACCCTTGGACTCTGGATCAAGTCAGGGAGTGGACTATTGGGTTTTATTATTGTATATATGACATATATGCATCTGATTAGATGTTATGATTATGGATCTCATTTTTGACATGATTCGTTGATGATGCAGGATGACGATAGCTTGCCAACCGGACTCACATGTGGAGTAGAGGGGTCACACACGACTACCAGAGACGTAGAGGGAGAGGTGTGGACAGCAGCCCTGCCACACCCTACTAGCACTCCTTTCGTGGCTCGAACTGTAGGTTAACGATTACCTAGTTCAAGAACACCCACGATGTTGTGAGGGTAGACTGCAACAGTCACTCACGATGATTCTAAGGGGCGTGCAATAAGGCAGGGGCCTTATTCCTTAGAGGCCCTTAGTCTCCCACAAGATCACCTGACAGAGTATTGACTCCAAGGGTTTTTGATGTCTACCAAGTCAGTTAAGAGGTGAGTGGCACCCTTGGAGCACGTAGTGTGTCCTGAAGGGCACATCGCGCAAGAAAAATGGAAAGAGGAGAGTGGCACCCTTGGAGCACGTAGTGCATCCTGAAGGGCATGTCGCGCAAGGGGAACGGAATGAGGCAAGTGGCACCCTTGGAGCATGTAGTGCGTCCTGAAGGGCACGTCGTGTTGTTAACTAATAAGAGAATAAACCTAGATGGCCTTAGAACGAATTACGTGAAAGGAAAGATTTAAAAACAATTTCCTTAATAAAATGTCACCCAGCCTCGAAAATTTAAAATCTAGGTCTAAAGTAATACTCATGGTAAAAAAAATAAAAATAATAATAATCATCATTAAACATGTGACGAAAGGGGGTAAGAAACTTTATTAAATTATTAAAATCAAATTATTGAGGGATTTAAAAATTTAAAAGGGAAATGATTGTTTTGTTACACATGCTAATTAAAATTTATTAATATAAAAGAAAAAGGGGGAAAAAGATAATTTTCAACACTTACTAATTTGAGTTTAGATAAAAATGGAAAGAGAGAAATTTAAAAGAATTAGGAAACTAAGGGAAAAGGGGGGGAAACATAAAGAAAAAGGGAAACATAGGGAAAAAGCAGAATGACCAACTTAGCAAGGAATCTTGCCTTTAAGAACTTTTTAAATTTAACTCAACTAGTAAACTAGTCAACGGGAAAGTCATTAATTTGTGTAAGGGAATATGGGAACACCTAGGAGCAATTCTAGGAATGCTTTTAGGTGGGTGAGTGAAATAGGAGTGATTAAATAATTAATGAAATTAATTTATGGTGCAAAGAAGGGGATGGGTGACACATGTACGGGGAGGATTTTTCTGAATTAAATTATTGAACAAGAATTTAAATAGGAATTTGGGAAAGAAATGACTTAGAAATTCTATATAAAGGAGGGAGGAGGAGAAGGATGGATCTCCTCTGTTATGCATAACGTTACGCTGCAGAATTTTAGACTTGACTGACTTATCTTGTGGGAGTTGGGATACTCATCTTGGTGAGAAGTGGTAGCTCGGTCTTGCGAGGCGAGCTAGGAGGTAGTTGTTCTCTGGTTTAGTGTGTGTGGCCCCTTTGCGGCTTAGGGGGCTAAGGGGGAAGAAGAGTACCCCTACCGTTGGTTGGGAGGTACCGGTGAAGTCTCATCGGTCGGCAAGCGGGAGCTGCACGGAGCACGCATGACAATGACTCAGAGCGAACGACTTGGGCTATGGTACGCATGCTCGTATTCTGCATGGTAGATTATTATAGACTTTACGCTTTCATTTGTGTACTTTTAAAAGAAGGCGTTGGAATTAGCATTTTTAATTGAGAACTTAATTTCCCCATAGCCTTAAGCTCGTTGCTTGACTTTGTCATCATCCCTAGTTCATCAGTCCACACCTGAGCAGTCGGCCAGGAGCCGAATCGACGATCGTCACTTCAGTGCACAGTGACCTATAGATTTTAATGCCCTACTTTTCTATGCATGGATGATGAGCGAAGGATGCTTTTTCCCAGCTTTATTCCCATGTTGATTGTTCTCGGTTGATTGATTTCCTTGGGTCTTCTTGTGATTGAATATCTCTGCGTATTGTTATCCTTTCTCTTTGCATTTTTGTTGACTATCTCTACGATTTCTTGGCTTATCACGCAGCGCTTCCTTGGATTAATCTCTGTGAATAGTTGATAAATCCCAGCACTTGTTGGTACCATCTCGACGATTTTATTGATGAATCTCGATGTTGGGTTGGGTATTTGACTGTCATATACATTATTGTCTACGATTTAACTTTGTTGGATTACTGAGAGGGGGGGTGAATCAGTAATAGTGTAATTATAATAATTTTTCTTCAAATGTTATATAAATGTAGAATTATTATCCAATAACGAGTAGTAAGAAATAAAC
>JASDQU010738040.1:65332-93202 GCA_032191745.1 Picea mariana | reverse complement strand
GCTTCTTTGCTACTCCACTCAATGGTAGGAATAGATCCTTCTGATATAAATAGTCTTCCATCTGCATCTTCCATAACTGGTAGTTTTGGCCGTTAAATTTCTCAACCCTAAACTTTCCATCTTCCGACATTGCTCCCACTCGAACCAGGAACCCTCTTTTCCTGCGAGTTACCTTCCACTCTGATACCAGTTGTTAGAAAAACAGGACCGCGGAGCAATAAAATAAAACAAATGCAGAAACAAAAACACAAAAGACACACAATACAAGAGAGACATAGATTTACGTGGTTCACCCAGTGTGGGCTACGTCCACCAGAGAAATTGCCAGGTCCTTCCTCTATTATTATCCAGCAAATGAAGGGATGCAACCTACAACAAAACCAGCTGTAACTTCCTCTTCTTTCTCTCACAGTCTCCTCTCTCAGAATACAATATTCACTTTCATACATAGTCGCAATACATTTCCCTCATAAAAGAGGGTTGCCTTCTAGGGCAAAAACCCTAACACAATCTCTTCCGTTAGATCTGCGACCTTATAATGAACGGTCCAGATTTACAATGAAATTACAATATACTTTTATAAGGCAATTTTTGTTTCGGGGGCTTCGCCCCCGAACCCCCGCTTTCCCCCAGACCCCCCAGCCGGGGGGATGGACCCCACAGAGGGGGTACCCCCCCTCTGCACTCCGCCGCGTGGAAGAGTGTACATACTTCTGGGGTGTAAATACTTCATGGGGTATAGACATNCCCCCAGACCCCCCAGCCGGGGGGATGGACCCCCCGAACCCCGCAGAGGGGGTACCCCCCCTCTGCACTCCCCCGCGTGGAAGAGTGTACATACTTCTGGGGTGTAAATACTTCATGGGGTATAGACACGGTTGAAAGCAAAGGACCTATGCATCAGGAAGATAACCAGGCTCCACAACCAAGACTAGTGGACCCTACAACTACCCCTCTGCTAGAAACTTATGAGAGTTGACATACCCTTGACAATTCCAAAGACTCGATGATTTCCTTCTCCCCTCCCTCTCCCCTTCCCCTCCAACCAAAGACTTGATGTCCAAATTGCAAAGTGAAACCTGGAAGAGTTGCAAAGAGCAAAGCCGATCTTCAAGATGTGGGATCAAAGAAGGAGCAATTGCATCACTTAGCAATGCACATCAGGTAGTTTCTACATGGTTAGTGTATCGTAATTAAAACATATAGAAAAACATACAATTTAAAAATAATAAATATTTACTTACTCAACATTTGAGAAACTTACTCTGCATTTGAGAAATTATAAGTGTTGTTGATGAACTGAGCTATAGCTAGATCGACACCTAGTTTTTGTGTGTAGAAGGAAACGGGGTTAGGATAGTGCTTGTAAGTAAGATTTTCACTTCCTTCAACATGTTGAGCTTGTCCACAACATCTGTGTCTTCCTATGCATGTACATAAGTAAAAAACAAAGTGGTGGCAAACATATCTTCCAATATAGAACTCTCCTTCAATCCCCAAATCAAATTTTCTAGTTGATTGAATTCAAAGGTTGGAAGCTCAAGGCTTGTGTTTTATTAAAGGTCTAAACCAACAAAATTGTGGACAAATGCTTGGACATTTAGGATTCCTTTCCTCACATTCGTCGTAGAATAGGTTTGTTGGAAATATTTATGAGGGATAAAGATGTGTACATTTAGTCTCTCTTTGTTGGAGAGCATGTGTGTTATGGATTGAGAGAAAGACATAGAGGATATAGATGCCTACAACATAGGTGATATCATTGCTTGTATTGATAACATAAGCAATGATTGCATAAGACCTAATCGGTAAATATAATATGGTCGCCACGTTGCCTACTTGATTATTGATCTCTATCATTCCAATTAAGGTTTCTAATTTGTATTCCATTTCATTCTAGCCCTTCAATTTTGTTTAATGGGAAAGCCCAACCTAAACCCGAACATATCTATTTACGATACTTTTGAATATGACAAGCTCAAGTAGTAAATCATAGCATTTCCTACCTTAACGCTAAAGGAGTTGTGCATGGGAACACAAGGTTACGAAGATCGGAAGTGAGGTAAACCCCGACACTTCTTGATTCTCCCATTGAACCACAACACAAATTGGCAAGTACAATGGGAAACCTCACAATTGGATCTAGCACTGGTGGGTAAGCTATTTCTTTTTTTCCTATGTTTACTATCCATCATCGACTACCTCATAAATTTGTATGAGAAAACTTTGTAAGTGACATGGGTTGGGAAGGACTTAAGAGGATCTCTACTTCCATACATCACAATAGCATTACATTCTTTCATAAAGAACCATTCCTCGACTAGAAACTTTCCAGGCCACATTTTCGCTCTACCCCAAATAAGACTTCTCTTTGTTTCCTTCCTTCTTGTACAAAAGCTCAGAACTACCGCAATGGTGAAACCTATTAAAATGATCCTTCATTGGATGCCTTCCCCACTTGCAAACGAATAAATTACTTCATGAATGCCACAGGGATAAAAAGTATTTCAAATACTCCAATTGAATCTTGATAACTAGACGATACAGTATTGAAGTTGGAAACCTACCCACCCTTGTTTGGGTATGCATCGAACTTGTGTGTTTTTCAACATAAGGAAGCGAGGTCACCCTCTTGTTTGGGTGAGGGAGAATTACTACTCATAATATAGATCCAAAGAGGCAACAAAAAAACCATAACGAATTGAAGCTAATCTAGATCATGGAGGTTGAAGTGATAGTTGAACATGGTGGACCAGGACTAATGAGTAAATATGTTATGGGCCTCACGTCAATAGTGGCATTACCAATAATTTCAACCAAAGTGTTTATAGAAAACTTTGAAGCACATAATTTCAAACATGAGTAGGTTTTGAGGAGTGCTTAAGGGTTGTAAGTCCTAACAATTTTGGATGATGAGCATGTGTAGCCTATGTGAGGAAATGACAAGAACATTTTCATATTAGTAATTATCATGTTATTGCCATTAGGTAGGTGTTTTCGTGGAAGCCACATGTATCATGGAGATTCTATGCATATACCATGCATGGTTAAAACCCAACACATTGGTTGACAGGATTCATAGTCATCGACCATGCTCTTTCTCAGCATGAACTTCAACTCGATTTCCTACTTTCTTTTCTTGCATATGAGGATAACGCTTTGAGCAAAGAAGAGCTCAACACCTAGTTAGCCACCTTGAACTAGCATATTGAGAAAGCTATAGTTGGAGTTTAGTCCAGTTTGCATTACACACACAACATCAACTCTAATTCATGTTATATATATATATATATATATATAATAAGTTATCTATCTCTCTAACTTAAAATGTAGCTTGACATTGAATCTAGGTTGCTTTATGTGCTTGAACCATGTTATATTATATGTTGCCAATTGTTTCAAGAGCACTATATTACTTAATATCCAATTGCAAATATTATTTTCTTCAATTTCTTATTCACCCAAACCTTGGAATGGTATAATGGCCTGAAACGTGCCTGAAACCTTTGCTCACTATTGGATTGAGAGGAGAAATTGGAGTTGGCCAGTGTTTCAACTAACTATGAACTAGTTATTCCACTAAGCAATCTCTCTCTAAGCATAAATAGAAGTGCATGTAACATATGACACCTACTACCTTGGCTTTTCTCCATCTATTGAGTTTAGATCTACTAGGTATGATACTCACTTAAATGCTAATACCAAAGGCGTGAAAAGCCTTAACTTAAAATCACATGCAATGACTCGTTGTTATGCAACTTCCCCTTGTTATAAATATCACAATAATCTTGTATTCACAAGCACGATAAATGACATGAAAGAGAAGTGGCAATTAGCATTGTTAACTCTATTATACACTTTGGTCTTCTCAAAGATCTTTTGTTTCATGTTAGTGTTTAATAGAATGTGTTGGTTCAAGACATATTGTTGTTTGCAAACTCACATTTATAACTCAACTCCATGTTTGTTTACTTAACTAGTGTGAATAATCTCTTTAGTTTATGCGTATAGACTCATATTATATTTAATACTTGGTTTCCCCATATTTACTCATAATATATAGATAAATGGTGTCAAAGTAGAAGAATATAATTTGTTCAACTTAGTAAGTAGTATTGGAGCATATGTTCAATTTTCTTGAGTCAAATTAGTAAAGACAAAGTAGTGGTACATGATTTTCACACTCTTTTAAGTAGTGTCAATTAACTAAATTGCGATAATAACTCACCTAGTCACGTTGAATGCATGTTTACAATAGAAAAAAGTACAAGAAGCATGAGGTTCCTCATGCACTTCCTCTAGTTAGTTTGAATCAATCTATAGTGGTGGAATCTACCAACACCAATCACAATGCCAACACAAATCCCTTAGCATTTGTCAAGTCCATGGTCTATGAAGCTCTGCAACATTAGAAAGACAAGATGCATGATCAATTTTTATAACTTTTTGACATAATTCATGCCTCCTACCCACCCCCTACCATTGATGTCCAATAGTGACTTATTTAGAGATAATTCAATCTTTGAGGTATAAGTCGACTTGATTTTTTATTTTATTTAAGGATAAGATAAACTTAGAAGGTAGCCTTTGCATTTTCGACCTTACCATAAATGTCGAGGGTAATGTCAAATGTGATTCAACATTTATCATTCATCGTTGTGAAGATAGTCATTACATTTTCTCTCTAAGGATGTTGGAATGTCAATGTTGGGTTTGAAATCACCCCAGTTTTTGTAATTAAATCCTATAAAGTATAGGGCTAGACAATGCAATAAATAAAATACAAGATCAATTTTGCACTTAAATCGCATAAGGTATTTGAATCAATAATTAATAAATGGAATACATGTTCAAGATTGACAAAATCAAACAAGCCATTAGATAGGGTGATCGATCAAGTTTGACCTTGTCAACCAACCCCCAACTATTTAGAGACCTAGTCTTGAGTTATATAAGTGAGCTACTATATTATGATGAACTTATGTCAATGATTATATTGTACTCTGATTTTTCCTATGAATAAGACTAGTCTTTGCCATTTGACAATGGGTTTTCCTCTCTATTCTCAAGTTTTAGCACTTAAATCTCGGTGTGTTATTATGTGTTTGCTATTGTTATGTTCACTTTTTATCTATGTTATCTTACTATTATTCTCTCTTTATAGTACACTATTGAGTTTTTAGTTAAGATAATTCATCGTAGTTGTTATTATTTGTTAAATTAGACGACTCCATGGTTGAAAAGGTATATTGGTTGTGTTTTTTATATTCGTTCCTTTTGAAACCCAATAATCATTGTGTTAGTTGTTTGGGAATCACCATGATGTTGAGTCTAGATAGTCATTTATCTTAGTTCAACATTCAAAGCCCATCAAAGGTGATTGAACAAGCTCTCACTCTATCATCTTTTGTCTTCATGACAAGTTTATGTTATTGCATCTTATGTTTATCTCCAAGCAATTTTCCATCAATTGATCTTTATCAATTATATAATACTATTGGCTTCTTCATTCAAAATATTGAGACCAGGCCAATATCTAGATCTTTGGCTCCAACATGCATGTCAAGGAGTCAAATAGTTTTCCCATTACCTTGGTTGATAAGTTTATTATTTGTTAGCTATGAAAAAGACTATTTCTCCATGTTGGAGCAAGTTTCTTGTCGTGATTAATGTAATTTCCCAAACAATTGTTCTTGCTTGCTTCTTTATTCTTTTTGTTTGTTAGGATCATATGTATACATCTTAGCCTAAATGCTTCAACTTCTTTTAGTTTCACCAGTATCTCAATCTCATTTAGTCACTTTGGCTCTTTCTATCTCGAACCTCTTATGCTTACTCTCTCACATATCTCTCATGACCGCATTACCATTGCTTCTTGTTTTTTGTAATCCAAAACTCCTTCTCACCATCAATCTACAAAAACCACATTTTCTCATGGTGAGTAAGCCCCCCATTGCTAACTCGACTACTTAGAGCATGTGATGATGGAGTCAACACCATTCTCTACTCATTCTTTGTTATTGGTGAGGATAAATCTCATCCTCAACCAAACCCAATGCAACATGCCAGGGAGGATGTGCATGATGTGGACATGGGCTCCTTGCTAGCTACACCATCTACACATTTACCATGGTCATTGTCAATTATGTGTTTTCTAGAAATTTGTAATGTTTTGAATTTAATATGGAGATCACTTGGGGATTTCATCGAGATGTCCTATATTTCCATTAAATCCATGTTGTAGGAGGACAAGGTATTGCATGGCTCAAACTAAATTTGAATTCGAGAGGGAAAAGACTTTGTTGTATATCTCAGACAAATGTTTATGTATATTGATGTCTGTTTCTTGTGAGACTAATTGTGTGATCACTACTTCTTTTTTGTCGAGTGGGTCATTCCATCATTTTGTTTTTTGTAATATATGCTAAAGCCTACTTCAAAAGAATCAACATCTAGCACCTTATCCATTTTATTTCTTAGCTTGGTATGATCATGAGAGACTATGATGCACAAATATCAAGAGGATATAAGTTCATGATATTTTGGAACTTCATTCCCCTCTCTATGAGAGAACAACCCAGAGGACCTATGGTGAGCCCCCAACTCATAAAATCTCTACAAATTCAACAATTAATTCATGGGGCAATGTGATAGTAAATTTCCAAGACGAGAATGCACTAGTCAATATTACAAAGAGATTAAAAAAATAAATAAAGTTATTACTACTAGATATTTATCATATTCGGAGATAATGAGGTTACTATAGTTGGGTAAAGAGTATTATGGGGATATTAGTGATATAGAGCAAGATTGTATTTATTATTGTAATCATTGCCTCCTAGGGAGATTATCACAAGCACATCGTAATGAACTTGTTGGTCAGAAGGGGGAATAAAAAATAAATACATAAATAAATTTACCTATGTACACAATATTAGGATTGACAAAGATTGAGGTAAATATTGGCATATACAAAAAATCTAGAAGCTCCACGATGACAAATGCATAAAAATGAGATGTCGTGTCAATTTACAATCGTAAGATTCCTTAGGTTTCTGAATTTTTCACATCATATGACATTTACTGGTGATTCAAACTCTCAATTAAGTAGGAGCGTCCTTCTAGAGATCCTTCAATTCTTTTAAGATCTGCTTGTACAACATTTTGCCAACAATAATAATAGAAGCAAAAGTAACAACAATGATGTAATAAACAAAGATCCTTTGTAAATAACCATCAAAAACTTAATTTGGGTCATCATCCAAACGGATTTGAACCATGAAAAACACATTGAGGGCCTAACCTACTACCCATTAGATAATTGGAGAAAACCCTAGAGTTTAGTAGATTTAACATCATTTCACTTATGCATCCAAGCTTAGTATCCTTGTTGAGAAGTTCATAGATCGTGTAAAATTATTGGTGCTAACAATCAAATCCTTTAATTCCCTTAACTGAAGTAGTAGGCGGGATGGAAGGCACCACTCAAACTACAATTATGAAATTCATAACAACAACATGGTTGATCTATCTATCACATGAGACACATTCTCAGTGGCAACAAATTAATGAAATATTATTCCATGAAGCCAAACATTCCACTATAGGATCATGCAAACCGGTTTTAAAAGCCAAGAGAGTGTGCATTTCAAAATTCACACAACTAGTCTCATAAGAAACATACATCAATATACCTAAACATATGTTTGATATATACGACGAAGTCTTTTCCCTCTCAAATTCAAATTTAGTTTGAACCACACAACATCTAGACCAAATCCCTGAGCAATCTCCATATTAAATTCAAAACAATACGGATTGTTGGAAAACTTACAATGGACAATGACCATGAAAATGTGTGGATGACACGACTAACAAGGAGCTTGTGTCCACATTGAGCACGCCATCCCTAATATGTTGGATTGGCTATGGTTGAGGATGAGATTTATCATCACTAATAACAAAGAATGAAGAAATAGTGAAGCAAAGATATATTACATGGAGCAGAACATAATAGTATCTTTCATTACCCAGTTACTTGTTCATTAGACATTGGTTACATCAGATATTTGTATGGTCCAAAAGATAGGAGAAAATTACCATTGCTATCATATGTCAATTCAATGGAGAATGCCCATTGATTTTCCCTTTGACATAAAACGCATTCAACATCCAACACATGACTTTACAAGTATATGGATCCAACATTTGAAATATGCATTACTTGTAACGTCCCCACTATAATCCTGAGTTTATTTAATGCATAATGTAGATAGGAATATGGTTGTGGCCAAACAATGTAAATGTGAAATGTATTTCTAAATTGTAAATGAATATAATGTAATACCGACTGCTAGGAGTGGATATAGATGGGGGTTTATTAATCCACAAGAGAGGGGGAATTCCTAGAGAGAGAGAGCCCAAAGGGGGGTCCAAAGGGGGAATAATTTATGGGTATTAATTCAAACCCACATTTCTAAATGTTATTATCATTTGGGGTGTGAGAGTCACATCCCATACTTATTGGAAAGCATGAGCAAGAAGCAATCAACATTGGGTAGAGTGGGAAATCAATGGTCTCGAAAAAAGACAGGAAAATTGTATGGGTAGTAATAGACAGTTTTGGACTTTCAGTTTTGACATACACATCAAGATAAAACAGGGAAGAAGAGCTTGGGAGATGAAATAGCAAGGTCGGACGAATTATGGAGCATATTGGAGCCATTTTGGAGCTGGAATTTGAAGATTCAAGTTGTTAGGCTTGAAGAGTGAACTTTGGAGTGAGTTGCATTGTATCAACAAGTGATTGTTGTTGTTTTTGCTAGTGTTTTTCCTAGCAGTGAGTTCCCTTGAGTTCCCAGTTGAGAGATTCCTAGCTACTTGTGTCAGAGAGACCTTGATAAATGAATGGGACACCCTATGGACTGAGAGCAATGATGGAGTACATTCCTTGGGTTGGATAGGTCAAGACGAAGAGAGTTGGAGAAAATTTGGGGTAGTTGTAGGAGAGAACTACTGGGTTGTGTGATGTTGGGCTCTCAAGGGCTATGAGAGGCACCCTTCTTTTGTGGATTCCTAGCCCTAGCTGGGGGGTGACTTGCTGTTGAGATTTGGAACACCAGGTCTATGGTTGGATGGAATGTCCTTCCCAAGTAGTTGGTTGCGGAATGTTTTATAAAAGATAAGTGTTTATCTGTTTTTGTTGATTTATTAACGAGTTCATGGTTGTGCATTAACTTTGTGTAAGAGAATGGTTTTATATGGCTATTTTAGACATTTTATCAGTTGCATTTATGTTTGTTTAGAATGTTGCAGTTGCATTTAATTATGGGTATCAGAAATTAGTCGAACGTGTCTTTAAATCGTGATTGGTAAGCTACTTCAAATAAATTAGCAAGAAGAAATTTCATTTTTATGTGTTATTTTTCAAGTAATGTTCCTGGGTTAAGATAGGGGACGTAACATAATGGTATCAAAGCTCAAGGTTCAACATTGAGCTTGTATGGGCTAGGAGCCAACATGAATGAAGAATATTTGTGGTTGTAGATTTTCATCCTATGACGGATTTGGGGGAAAATGGTGAATAAAAATGAAATCCCCAAATTATGAGCATATTTTCAAGTTTCGGTGCTTCAAAGCAGCCGAGGAAGGCAATTCATGGTGTCGAGTTGCAAATTGTAGAGTCGAGTCGATTTCCTGTGTATTTCATGACAATCGTGAAGTTTAGAAATCAATGGCCTAGATTAATTCAACCTGGAGAATTAGTGGTCGAGATTCAGTCGTAAGAGGATCTGAGCTAAGCATTCCTGAAAGGCATTCAGAGAGGGGGTTTTGGAAGACTTCGGAGTTGGGCATGAGGTTGAGTTCGAAGGGAGGAGTCTGATGACACGAGTCAAAAGAATGAGAACCATCAAAGTCCGAGGGTCAGAGTAGCCTTGGATGCCCGAAGTGGAGGCACTCCAATGAGGAAGACTCTGAGAAGCAATCTAGACCATAGCTCAACGGTATATGGGAAGTAATCTCAGTCGTAGATTGATGTGGGATCCCCTTAAACGAGGAAAAAAGGGGACGACATCATGATGACGTGGCTTGCCAACTTAGCATCCATAGAGTCCTAATGGTGACATGTGTCACCGGAGGAGAGGGCAATGGACGTGAGTGTCCAGGTGGAGGTTGGAATCCTTATGGCCTTCATTTTAACCTAAACCATAGGATCTGAACATTGTTAGATATTGATCGTTCATCGGATGGTACACGTCGGAGTGAGTTGCAGTCCTAGAGGAGAATGCATTCCGATGCAAGCTTCTCCGAGGAATAATCTAGACCATTGATCGGTGAGTGGGTGTGGTGTAAAGACAGTCGTTGACCTGTCATGGGCCCCATAGGGTCAAGTACAAAGAGGTTGGAAGGAAGGTATGTTAATTTTCATGCAAGTTTGAAGGTTCGACATTATCAGAGTTGTTGATAGTTGACTCCTAGGACTGTTAGATCTATCGGAGGGAGCAGGAAAGTCAAGAGTGGAAGAACTCTGATGGGAATGGTTCGGTGATGAAGAATGGATATAATTAGATCATAGCCATTGATTTGGAATGTTTTTGATAGGGAATCTGACAATGTTCGGACTGTGATTTTCGAGGAATTTGTGTACCTAACAATTGAAATTCCGATGGGGAAACTTCGAAGATGAGTCCCGACAGGCCTACAAAGGTTTAGTAGCAACTTGGAAAGGCCAAGAAGATCAACAATCAAGATTAATATTGATTTTGAGGTTAATGGTTTGGATCTAAGGACTGTTACATCAGGGATTTAGTGAATTTTTCCATAAAAAATCCAGCTTTTGATGGTCTTCATCTTGCAGGGCATTTTTTAGGGCCTAAACAGTGTTTTTGGGAAATAGAATTTGTAAAAAATTATGTGTCCTTCTAAACACATAGTTTATTCTTCTAAAATAATAGAGCTCAAAGAGATCTTTCCAATAAGCTAAATTGTTCGTCAATCAGAGCTTGTATGAAGGAGATACATCGAAAACAGTCAAGGGTAAAATTTAGTACTAGATTTCTTTTAGAGGGCATAACTCCTAGCTCAAGAGTCAGTTTGGGGCCCAAGAGCAGTCCATGGAAATCTCATGGACTGTAGAACTCAATCACAAATCTAGATTTGAGTTATGGGTAACTGAAAAAGTGTTGGAAGAGAAAGAGAACACCTATAGCAGGAAGGGATATAAAAGGGAAAATGGCCAAAACTTGTGAAGACCATAACTTTCTGCTTGGAACTCGGAATTGGGAAAGCAAATAGTTGATGGAAAGGTCTCGAGGAGGAGAATTCGTATATCAATCCAAAAAATTAATTTGAGCATAAAATATTGCAGCCAACCTAAATAAGATGACTGGTGGCATTAAAGAGCATACAAAAATTTATGAACTATTTTTCCAAATTATGTGTGTTTATTTTGATCTAACAGAAATTGTTTGCATGCGCATTTATGTCGATTTAGAGGTTCTGAGAAGAATTTTGGTTACTATATGAGAACCAAAACAATGGAATATTCCCAAGGGTCCTATAGTCATGAGGAAGAATTCAGAGGTTTGCATGCCAACATGGGGAATGTTGAGATAGAGTCTAATGAAAGAAGAGATAATTAAGAGCCTGTAACTATGAGGAGTTTGCATAGAGAAGTGCGGAGCTATAGAGATGATAGTAAAAATATTATGAAGACTCAAGAAGAGATACTTTAGAGCTTGGACATGTTACAAAAGCAAGCCAAAAAGGACTCTATCACAAGGAAAGAAGCTAGTGCTATGCAAGTGATGTCATCGGAATCCCATAGCATGAGGGATGAGCATGGGAATGATAGGAAGTCAAGGAGTAGAAGCAAGTTCCATTAGTCCACAGAGAAATCCACTAGGAGAGTTTGTGTTATTTTAGGGCCAGGGAGCAACCCAAGTGTGTCCCATGTTAGGAGACAAAGGAGAAGGCTTGAGGGAGACATCTTGCAAGGCGAACTCAGGAAGATCAAGCCAACGACTTTCAATGGTGAGCATAAGAGGGGAAAACAAGCCGGGACCTGGCTGTTGGAAACGAAGAAATTTTTAGCTGCACGATTATCCCTCAAGGGTAGAAACTAGGATTGAAACCTACCACTTACAAGCAAAGGTATCCATGTGGTGGGATCAACTTAAGCAATGCAAGCATCTTGATGAGAAGAGGGTCTCATGGAGGCAGTTCAAAGGATATTTCCAAGAGAAATATTTTTCTAAGCATTACTATGAGAGGAAGATGAAAGATTTATTACAAATCAAGTTGGAAAGCATGACAATGGATGAGTATGAGAAGAGTTTCTTTGAATTGTTGAAGTATGTTGACTTCATAAAGGATGAAAAGGTCAAAATCCAAAGTTTTTTGAGTGGGTTACCCTCCTTCTAGAGTGAGAAGATACAATATGATAACCCCAAGACTTTGGAGGAGACCATGAGGAGAGAAAGCATATCTATGAGCATAGCAGAGGGAGGCTAGTCTTTCAAAAGACTTGGAATGACAAGATGAAAGGAAAGAGGGAGCAAAGGTAGAAAGGTTTTAAGCCACCCTTTTTCAAGAATAACTTGCAAGCAAATCAACAAGGCTAGTAAACCCAAAATGAATAGAAGACAACAAATTCTTTTGGGAAAAGGCCAAGGCAACAATCTATACAATGTTGGGGATGTGAGGGGAATCACTTATATAGGGATTGCCCTCACAAAGGGGAAAGGATGAGAACCATTCACAACATACAAGAAACTGAAACAATGGGAGACATGGGAGGAAGCATGCCAAGGATTTATGTTGCCTTGGACAAAAAGCAAGCAGAGTATCAGTCCCCCATGATTGAAGTGGAAGGTAAGATTAATAATCATCCCTTAACAATTTTAATTGATTCTGGAGCTAGCCATAGTTACATAAATTATAATGTTATTGAAAGATTTCATTTGCAAAGGAGTAAGTATAAGAAATCTTGGTCAGTTCAATTGGCCATGGGGGATAAGAGAAGAATCAATGAGTTGGTTAAAGATTTCCAATAGACATGAATGGACTCAACACAAAAGTATATGTGAACATTATACCTTTGGGTTCATATGATTGTCTAATTGGCATGGATTGGTTCGAAAAACATCGTGTTGTCCTAGACTGTTAAAACAAGACAATAACTTGTCTTGATGAGAAAGGGAAGCAAGGAAAGATTCAAGGCATTCCAAGAGTTGTGGTTGTTAGAGAAATTTTAGCCATGCAACTGAAAAAGTGTTTCAAGAAAGGATGTCAAATGTTTGTAGCCCATATGGAAGAGACAGCTAGAGATAGAGTAGCAAGTCTTGAACACCATCTAGTCTTGAGAGATTTTGCAGATGTTTTTGAGGAAATCATAGGACTTCCATCAAAGAGGGATATCTATTTCTCTATTGATTTGGTTCCAGGTGTTGCCCCAGTGTCCAAGACACCTTACAAAATGGGCACACCAGAATTTGAAGATTTGCAAATGCAGATATAAGAATTTTTGAAGAAGGGGTATATACGCCCAAGTGTGTTACCATGGGTAGCCGCGGTTCTTTTTGTGAAGAAGATATATGGAACCTTAAGGATTCGTATTGATTTTAGACAGCTGAACAAGGTCACTATAAAGAAAAAAACATCCTTTGCAAGGGACTGATGATTTATTTGATCAATTGAAAGTTGTGAGAATATTTTCCAAGATTGACTTGAGATCAAGCTATCATCAAGTGAGGATAAAAGAAGAAGATATCAAAAAAACAACATTTAGAACAAGGTATGGGCATTATGAATTCATGGTAGTTCCATTTGGACTATCAAATGCCCCATGTGTTTTTATGTGTCTAATTAATGGAATGTTCAAGGAATACCTAGGCAAGTTTGTAATTGTTTCTTAGATGATATTCTCATCTACTCTACATCTGAAGAGGAGCATTAGGAGCATCTGAGAATGGTGCTAAAGGTTTTGAGGGAGCAAAAATTGTATGCCAAGCTAAGTGAGTGCATCTTTTATCAAAAGAAGATCCACTACTTGGGGCATATTATTTCAGCAGATGGATAACAGTTGATTCCAAGAAAATAGAGGCCATTAAAGGGTGTCCAACACTAAGAAATGTGACAGAGGTCAAATCATTTATAGTTCTTACAGGTTATTACTGAATATTCATAAAAGGGTTTTCAAAGATTGCAAACCCAATCACTTCATTACAAAATAAAGGAGTGGAATTTGAGTGGACTCCAAAATGTGAAGAAATTTTTCAATAGTTAAAAAAAAAATTGACAAGTGTGCCCATATTAAATATTGCAGACCCAGACTAAGACTTTGTAGTGTGCACAGATCCATGCAAGGAAGGACTCGGTGGGGTCCTCATCCAAAAGGATCATGTGGATTGTTTTGAATCTAGAAAACTAAAGGAGAATGAGATAAATTATGCTACCCATGATTTAGAGCTAGCAACCATTGTTCACGCATTAAAAATGTGGAGACATTACCTCATGGGGAAGAGGTTTGAGCTAAGAACAAACCACAATGGTCTAAAACATTTATTTGGACGACCAACAATAAATTCCAGGAAAACTAGATGGTTGGAGTTTCTTAGTGGGTATGGTTTTGAAATTAAACATATTAAGGGAAAATAAAATTAGGTGGTTGATGCACTCAACATAAGAGCCAATGAAGTGCATGTTTCAGCCATCAGCATGTACATAATAGATTTGAAATATAAATTCTTGAAGCAGCAAATTCAAATCAGCTTTACTTGCAAAAAAATTAAAAATTATGAATTAAAAGAGAATGGAATCCCCTTGTACAAGGGCAAGGTGCATGTGCCAAATTCCACGGAGATGAAAAATATTGTGTTAAGAGAAATGCACAACGTGCCATATGTTGGGCACCCGGGATATCAAAAATCCATTACAGCCTTGAGGAGACAATGTTTTTGGTCGGGGATGAAGAAATAAGTGGCTAACTACATAGCCCGATGTCTAGAGTGCCAAAGGGTAAAGACAGAGCACATACATCCAGTGGGGTTGTTGCAACCATTGCCCATTCCAGAATAGAAGTGAGAGGTAGTTACAGTAGATTTTATTGCAAAGTTTCCCAGAACAATGAAGCAACATGATTCCATCATGGTGGTGGTGGATAAATTGACGAAGGCAACACATTTTATTCCCGTAAAGACAACACATAAGGCAACAACATTGTAGAGATCTACATGAAGGAAGTTTCCATGATACATGGAGTGCCTAAGACAATAGTTCAGATAAAGATTCCAAGTTTACATCCAAATTCTGGCAAGGTTTGTTCAAAGGATTTGGGACAAATTTGAATTTTAGTACGACATATCACCCAAAGTTAGATGGGAAAACAGAGAGGACTAATAGGATAATTGAAGACATGCTCATAATATATGCGATGGATCAACCTTCAAAATGGGAAGACTATATCCACTTAGTAGATTTTTATTATAATAATGGGTATCAAGTCTCATTAAAAATGAGCCCATTTGAAGCTTTGTATGGTAGAAAGTGTAACACACCAGTGAGTTGGGACAACCCAGCTGTTACAGAATATTTCCCTTGCAGACAGGTGAAATCTCCCTTGGATTGTAGACCCATATACTAAGATAGAAACACTACAAATGGACACTAACATCCCTTTGAATTCACTTTAACCAATCATAAAGAGAGAGGGAGAAAGGGTTTGATGCACCTTGTTTCGAAGTTTGTCCTCGTTGCTTCCAATTTGAGCTTGATATCCAAACTCCTTGGTGCAATTTGATACCTGCAATAGGTAGCAAAGAGAAACCACTATATCCTAGTCTACAAGATTAGGTCAAACAAATTCATCTACAAATATTGAAGGAACAATAGATAAGCGAATGCAAGAATACACAAGCTTGAAGGAAATAGGCCAAGTATTTTCAAATGAGAACCCAAAGAGAATACTTACAAACCATGGATGATGATGCAACACTTCTCCAAGCTCTCCTCATCTAAATCTTGTATGAATCTACCAAGATCAAAGGTTTGATACCCTGACTGATTACTTCCACCTAGACCATAGGTTTGATATGCTCAGATCTAGATTCTCCCTTCTCCTCGGAAAAACCTTCAATATATAGGCTTGAGAGGCACAAAAACCATGAGAAAATGAGGGATATGGTTGAGCATATGGCTCCTTGATGTTTGGATCTGATCCTAGGATTAATCCCAAGAATGAGGGTCGAACATAACCAACCCCATCTCAAAGAGTTGGCCCATAGATTAAGGTGGAGGAGATCCCCCATTTCTCTCAACAAGAATGGTGCTTCCCCCAAGTGAGATATAGGGTGTCATTCACCAAAAGTGGTGCTCACTATACATGGGCAGGGGAGCACTGGTGCTCACTACACATGGCTAGGGGGGCGCCACCCTTCTAAAATGCTCAAAAATAGGTTGAATTTTCCAAGGAAAAAGTGTGTTTTGACCTAGAAATGATGGGTTTCCTCCTCCCATATGACCTAGGGGTCATGAAAAATTATTTTAATGGTTTCAAGGGGTGGAGACACCTCACAAAGTGAATGTGACACTTGGGAAGGCGCATACAACACTTGTGACGGTGCATGCGACACTTACCAAGGTGCATATGTCACTTTGTGACACTTGCGACATACCTAGGTGTGCAATTTTGGCATGTAACACCAACAGACAAATCCATCATTGAGCTAGACTTTTTTAAATAAATGGAAGAACATATGACAAAGGTCAAGTAGAATTTAAAGGCCACCTTGGACAGGTAGAAAAGCTATGCAGACAAGAACATATCTTTTAGATATTTTAAAGTGGGAGAACATGTTTTCCTAAAAATGAAAGCAAAAAGAAGTTCAATAAGATTGGGTTGTTGCCCAAAGTTGGCAACGAGTTATTGTGGGCCTTTTGAAATATTAGAAAAGATAGGGTCAATTGCATACTTGTTAGCATTTCCTACATCCGAGAGTGCATGATGTATTTCATGTGTCATTATTAAAGAAATATGGGCCTGACCCTAACCACATAATTGATTGGATTGCGATCTAGGTAGAGCACAAAGGGGATTTCCGGGTGGAACTGATCTGAAAAGATCTTTTAAAGACTATGGTTAAGTTTTAAAGCATGAGTTCATTAACCATTTAGGAATTTGATGAAAGAGGAAGAATTAATGAAGTAACATGACAACCATAATGAAATATATAGATCTGGAAATAAGCACAAGAATCGACAAACCATAACAGCAAAAGCTGATAACGGAGTTCATCAATATCGCATACATCTCCGGGCCTTTGTCTCAGTGGGTGAGGCTTTCTTATTTCTATTCAAAGCTTCAAACGTACATCATAAAAGTGCCAAATGGATTACAAACTAATCTGGTTGTGTTCTGGCATATCTCAAGAACCCATCAAAACTGACGACATTGAAAACGGATGAACGAAGCTCTCAAAAATGGCCCACAAAGTTGCTCTCCTCAATGGCTTCCCTACATAAAAATGGCTTTGGCTTTTCAATTCTTCATCATTTTACTATTTTTAACCTCCCTTAGGCTGCCAAGAACATCTGGTTTATATAGGCTTGAAGTTGGCAACAAACTCCCAACTTCCACCCAAGATCTGGCCTAAAAAAGGGCTCAAGATCCTCTAAAAATGGCCAAAATCTCCCAATATCAGGCTAAAAATCAATTAAAATCATAATATAATGTTTTAAAACCCACTTTTGGCTAAAATAAGGGCGTAGCCCCCTCTTTTCAAGCTCTTGGTCATATGGGCAGCCTCCATGTGGCCCTGGGCTAGCTGGCGCTAGTCCTTAGCCCTTAGCTCTCGACCCTTGGTCGCAGGTGTGGCCATATAGCCATAGCTTATACCTCAACAACCCTTTATGGTTAGCCCCCAGTTTTCGATCCTTTTGGTTATGCACCTTGGTCGGTGGGCTAGCTCGACCGACCCGACGCTAACCCCATATATCCGCACCCAAACGATATATCAACGGTATAGTCCAGGTCATATGGCGAAGTCATATGGTAAGCGTTGGGGGGGTTAACCACAACAAACATCCACCATAAGGTAATAAATGTGGACATATTGCATAGGCACGTGGAAATGCGTCGGGGGCTGGGGCCTAGCCCCAGCCCTTTACTCCGCCATCTGAACCTTCGCTACACTTCAAATATAAACTTTGGACTATAGCTATCCAGTAACAACCTGGGAGGGCTGGTAGCCCGGCCCTGCCAAAGTGCTCCCTCATTCCCAGAGGTCATGGGTTCGACTCTGGTGGAGTCCATAAAGTTTTTCCATTCAACCAACGAACCAATGAAGGGGTGCCACGTGGCAGCCCATGACTAGGCCATGTGGCACCATCACATTTGCCCACCAGGTGACACTTGTCAATCGAATATTTGACCATCTGTCTGCCTAGTCATCATGCCAATGTACTTGCCACATCATTGTATGGCCTGTACAGTCAGCTGCCACGTCAGGATTGTACAGACTGCACAGTCATCAAAATTTTGCATGTTTGGCAAAATGAACAGAACGCGATATCTTTCACATACGACATCCGTTTGAGTCCGTTCAAGTTGTGTTGGGTTAATAACAACGAGGCCTACGCACACGTCCATTTTGAAGTGATTCTGAGCACTTTGATTTTTAGGCCTTCCTAGACCCCATTTTGGTTCTGGGATCCATTTTGGATCACACCTCCCCACTAAGACCTTTTGGTCCTCCAAAAAGATACTAACCAGTCATCAAGTGCAGTATAGGCCACCCCACTTGTTCTATGTCGTTAAACTCTGTCTTGTGCACCTGTCTCATCAAGATCAATTGTAAAACAACAATGATAACTGACAGCATATTGTTAGCCACTTGTACTCTGTCACATCTTACTGAAACCACTATCATCCATGTTGACAACATTACTAATGATAACATTAGAAATATGATTGTAAATGAGCTATTATGTTTGTAATACTTGCACGACATTAGCTTATCTTCAAGCAAAGTATGATTGAATTTGCATTCTACAATCATCTCATGTTCTTGTTTAAGATCAATTACTTGATTTGGCACAATTATAGGTGTGTTTCTTGCATGAGTTGCCTTCCTTAATTGTTCCATTGTTTGAAGAGATTGATTTTCTTTTAAGTGATTAGCATGTACAACATATTCCTTGCCTGCTTTGATTAAGTGATATTGATTATGTTCCCTGTAGAAGATTGCTTTACGATCATATAAATAAGGACTGCCTAAGACCATTCCACATTCATTGAGTGGCACCACATCACATGTTACCTCATCCACAAACTTAGATGAAATTGCAAACTTTAATGTGCATTGCTTTGTTATGTGTAATTTATGATTGTTGTTTATCCATTTAAGTGAGTAAGGTTTATGATGCATCTGAGTGTTTAATCCCAATTGTTTAACCACTTCCTCTTAAATCAAGTTGGATTTAGATCCACTATCTATCAATATGTCGACCTTAATATGCCTCATTATGACCCTTATATGAAACAATTTACTTCTAGAATCAAATCCATCACCAATTTTCCCTGTCAAACCAATCATTGAAATTTTAGATTCATCACCCGAATCCGATCCCAAGTCTGTTGGTTATGTTATTGCTGCAACTGTTTGCCTCCTTTTCCTTTCTTTGAACCATTTTGGTCTCTTCTTGGGATGCAATTGCCATCAATGGTCATCATCATGCCCTTCTTTCTTCCAATGCTTGCAAGAGAGCTTATCTTCCTTTCTTGCCACTGAATTTTCCTTCTTGCCATTCCACTTCCTTTTGTCCTCTTTTCTCAAAGATGATTCCCCTGATACACCAACTCATGTTTTCCCTGCCTCAATGTATGTTTCTTGAACATAAACCTCGTCAACATTAGTAGGTCCAAACATAAATATAGTGTTACGAATGTGTGCAGGTAAACCCCCTATATACTTCATAAGAGTTTCTTGGGTATGTAAAGGAATATCTAACATCAATGCCATCTTACAAAAGTCATCTGTGTATTCTTGCATTGTTTGTCCCTTTCTTAGTTTAAGACTTTGCCATTCAATTAAAGCCTTCTCTGTATAACACAAAGGATAAAATTGTTTTCTAAGTGCAGAAACAAATACTTGCCATGATGGAAATACATTACCCACTTGTTGTGTGCCATTTTGCAACTTGCTTTGCCACCAGATGAGTGTTGTGCCTGCAACTCGAAGCGATGCCAATTTGATTTGAGTGGCCTCATCCTTGATTTGTTGCACATTGCAATAAACTTCGATATGTCTGACCTGGTTATCAATCCTTTCTACATCGACTTCACCATCATACATAGGTAATTCAAATTTCATATCAAGCTTAAGTAAAGGCATTTCATTTTTATGTTTATGGGAATGTTTTCTTGCGGTGGATTTAGAACTTGAACTTGAAGAAGAAGAAGTTGATGGAGAAGAAGGAGGTGAAGGAGGAGTTTGAGGAGGATCCTCTCCTTCTTCACTTTTGACCTTTGAAGATTCACCTAGAATCGGTCTCTTTCGATCCAAGTAATCATCATATAGAACCTTCACCATCTCCGACATGGCGAAGAAGGTCTTTCGAAACTCTTTCTCCTCATGGGAAAGTCCCTCTTCCGATGTCATCTTCTCACTTTGAGAAGTTCTTTTTCTTGATCCAATCTTAGAATTCTCTTCAACAAGCTCGCCTTCACCACGATTCAGTTTTTCCTTGGTAATCATGCAGACTCAAAAACCAACCGTCCACTTGCTTTGATACCACTTGATCCAAAAATATCTTTTAAAGACTATGGTTAAGTTTTAAAGCATGAGTTCATTAACCATTTAGGAATTTGATGAAAGAGAAAGAATTAATGAAGTAACATGACAACCATAATGAAATATACAAATATGGAAATAAGCACAAGAATCAACAAACCATAACAACAAAATTTGATAACGAAGTTCGGCAATATCACCTACGTCTCTGGGCCTTTGTATCAGTGGGTGAGGCTTTCTTATTTCTCTTCAAAGCTTAAAAATTACATCATAAAAGTTCCAAATGGATTACAAACTGATCTGGTTGTGTTCTGGAAGATCTCAAGAACCAATCAAAACTGACGGCACTAAAAACGGATGAATGAAGCTCTCGGAAATGGCCCGGAAAGTTGTTGATCCGAAAAGATCTTTTAAAGACTATGGTTAAGTTTTAAAGCATGAGTTCTTTAACCATTTAGGAATTTGATGAAAGAGGAAGAATTAATGACGTAACATGACAGCCATAATGAAATATACAAATCTGGAAATAAGCACAAGAATCAGCAAACCATAACAACAAAAGTTGATAACAGAGTTCAACAATATTGCCTACATCTTCAAAGCTTAAAATGTACATCATAAAAGTTCCAAATGGATTACAAACTGATTTGGTTGTGTTCTGTCAGATCTCAAAAACCCATCAAAACTGACTGAAAACAGATGAACGGAACTGCCGAAAATGGCCCGCAAAGTTGCTCTCCTCAATGGCTTCCCTGCATAAAAATGGCTTTGGCTTTTCAATTCTTCAAATTTTTCCTATTCTGAACCTCCCTTAGGATTCCAAGAACCTTTGGTTTATATAGGCTTGAATTTGGCTACAAACTCCCAACTTCCCCCTAAGATTTGGCCTAAAAAAGGGCTCCAAATCCTCCAAAAATGGCCAAAATCTCCCAATATGAGGCTAAAAATCAATTAAAATCATAATATAATGTTTTAAAACCCACTTTTGGCTAAAATAAGGGCACAACCCCCTATGTTCGGGCTCCTTGTCATATGGGCGCCCTCCATGTGGCCCTGGGCTAGTTGGAGTTGGTCCTTAGCCCTTAGCTCTCGGTCGTTGGTCGCAAGTGTGGCCATATGGACATAGCTTATACCTCCACGTGCCTTTATGGTTAGCCCCTTGTTTTAGATCCTTTTGGTTATGCGCCTTGGTCGACGGGCTAGCCTGACCAAGGCGCTAACCCCATATATATGCATCTAAACGATATATCAACGGTGTAGTCTGGGTCATATGGCGAAGTCATATGGTAAGCATCGGGGGGGTTTAATCACAACAAACATCTAACATGAGGTAACAAACATGGACATATTTCATAGGCACATGGAAATGCATTGGGCGTTGGGGCCTATCCCCAACCCTTTACTCTACCATCTGAACCTTTGCTACACTTCAAATATAAACTTTGGACTATAGCTATCAAGTAACAACGTGGGCGGGCTGGTAGCCCAACCCTGCCAAAGCATTCCTCCCTACCCGGAGTTCGCGGGTTCGACTCCGGTGGAGTCCATAAACTTTTTCCATTCAACCAATGAAGGGGTGCCACGTGGCAGCCCATGACTAGGCCACGTGGCACCATCACATTCACCCACCATGTGACAATTTTCAATCGAAGATTCGACCACCTGTCTGCCCAGTCAACATGCCAATGTACCTGCCACATGACTGTATGGTCGTATGGCATGTACAGTCAGCTTCCACGTCAGCGTTGTACGGACTGTACAATCATCAAAATTTTGTCGATTTGGCAAAACGAACAGAACGTGATATCTTTCGCATACGACGTCTGTTTGATCCCATTCAAGTTGCGTTGGGTTCATAACAATAAGGCCTACTCACACGTCTATTTTGAAGTGATTCTGAGCACTTTTATTTTTAGGCCTTCCTGCACCCCATTTTGGTTTTGGGATTCATTTTGGATCAGGAACCAGTGTGCATCCTGGACCGGAAATTCAAGGTACTCAAGAACAAATCCATAGGGTTATTAAAGTTTCAATGGACCTGCTACGGTCTTGAAGATGCAACATGGGAGCATGAAGAAACCACGCGGGAGGAATACCCGCAAACTTTTGTCAATTTTGAAAAAAATAGAAGCTGAAAATACAAGACTCCATTTTTGGATAGCTAGAGATCTAGAACCTCATCTCATAATTCTTGGTCAGCACTAGTAGCATTGATAAAATAATGGTGTATCACGATGGACTGAAGGCAGTGAAAGGGGTGCATTCCTTGGGACAACAGGTTGTGAAGAACAAGAGATTTGGTTTAGACTGTTGTTGGAGGGTAAAAATTTGCAGAAAATTGTTTTTATTTTTTGAAATTGTAATGTAAATTTGTATATGTTTTCGACATGGTATGGTGCATCGAGGACAATGCATAATTTTAGGGGAGGGGGAATGTAACATACCCACTATAATCCCTAGTTTATTTAATGCATAATGTAGATAGGAATATGGTTGTAGCTAAACAATGTAAATGTGAAATGTATTTCTAAATTGTAAAAGAATATATTGTAATGTCAGTTGTTGGGAGTGGACATAGATGTGAGCTGATTAATTCACAAGAGAGGGGGAATTCCTAGAGAGAGAGCCCAAAGGGGATTCCAAAGGGGGAATAATTCATGGGTATTAATTCAAACCCACATTTCTGAATTTTATTATCATTTGGGGGAAACTTCTAATTTCTGTTGGAGTGTATGAGAGCCCAATCATTGAATATTTGTCATAGCGTGGGTGTGAGAGTCACATCCCATAGTTATTGGAAAGCATGGGGAAGAAGCAATCAACATTGGGCAGAGTGAGCAATCAATGGTCTTGGAAAAAGAGAGGAAATCCGTATGGGTAGTAACAAGCAATTTTAGACAATCCATTTTGACATGAACATCAAGAGAAAATAGGGAAGAAGAGCTTGGGAGCTTAAACAACAAGGTGGGGCGAATTATGGAGCATGCTGGAGCGATTTTGGAGCATTTTGGAGCTATAATTTGAAGAGACGGGTTGTTAGGCTTGAAGAGTGAACTCTGGAATGAGTTGCATTGTATCAACAAGTGATTGTTGTTGTTTTTGCTGGTGTTTTTCCTAACAGTGAGTTCCCTTGAGTTCCCAGTTGAGATATTCCTAGCTACTTGTGCCAGAAAGACCATGATAAATGAATGGGACGCCCTATGGACCAAGAGCAGTGACGGGGTACATTCCTTGGATTGGATAGGTTAAGAGGAAGAGAGTTGGAAGAAATTTGAGGTAGTTGTGGGAGAGAACCAGTGGGTTGTGTGATACTAAGCTTTGAGGGGACTGGGAGAGGCACCCTTCTTTTGTGGATTGCTAACCCAACTCGGGGGTGACTTGTTGTTGAGATTTGGAACAACGGGCCTATGGTTGGGTGGAACGTCCTTCCAAAGCAGTTGGTTGCACAAACATTTTATAAAATATAAGTGTTTATCTATTTTTGTTGAGTTATTGACGAGTTCGTGGTTGTGCATTTACTCTATGTGAGAGAATTGTTTTATATGGTTGTTGTAGACATTTTATCAGTTTCATTTATGCTTGTTTAGAATGTTGTAGTTGCATTTAATTATGGGTATCCAGAATTAGTCGAATATGTGTTTAAATCGTGATTGGTAAGCTACATCAAATAAATTAGCAAGAATAAATTTTGTTTTATGTGTTATTCCGCAAGTAATGTTCTTGGATTAAGCTAGGGTACATTACATTACTTGTATTGTATTTTACTTTAAAATAGAATTTAAAAGAGTATGTGATGTTAGTGCTTGGCCTACATATATTTTTACTTGATAGAGTTTATTGAAAAATGTATACACAAATAATATCTAATCTACTTTTTATGTAGATAAAATGAAGATGATATAGTATACAATTTTTTTGAATTGAATTACTCTTATCACGATGAATTTAATGTGCCTATATTTAATAGTAAGAGGGAACTATTAGCACCATTCAATTTGGTTACCTTCGACTAAGCAACCATGAGTGGGGGTATCTATTATCCAAAGTCACCCATGACTTATCCTTGGCTCCAATCATTATTGCATACATTGGCATGCATCCACAAACACAAACACAAGCACTAATATATCACTTGGTAGGACTTGAACCTTGATGACGGCTATATTAGCTACCCACTTTCACTAACCCAACAAGCCACCATTGACACAAGCACACATTTTTAGTTTTACTTGGTTTTACAATTAGTTACAAAAGTGCAATATTGTTTTGAAAGGTTTAGAAGATGGAGATGTGGATTGAGAAGATCTATGTCCATATTAAAGATTTTTAAAACATTCTTTAGAATAGGGCTAAATGAAATTGAGAAGAAACGGTAAAGTTAAGAGACTACCTTTGTTCACTTGTAATTCAAGTACGTGTACTAGTTGGAAGGTTTACAACATAGCACATTTTTTAAGTCCAATAATGTTGCCAATTAGTTAGTTATTTGATAAGGTGTAAGGTGGTTGTGGCATGATAAAATATTATTGAATCTCTTTAATTACCTCATCACAAATTTCCCACCATTACAATGTTTATTGCAACTTTGAAAATCATGAAGATGGCTTTAAGCTAAGCCAATCATGGCTCTCTTGCTCACCGCGTCTTTGATCCCCTTTTAGTTAATTTTTCCCTTTATGCATTTATTTTTCCTCCCTCAATCCTTATTTGGTTATCTCTATTGCATTTGTTATTCTAACATTAATTTATATTATTAATATTTTAATCTTTGTTTCTTTTGTCCTTTATTTTTGACCCAGTACTCGTTAGACCTGTTTCCAGGTTCAATAATTTTATTTATTTTGATCTAATTCTCTCTTTATTTTATTTCAATTGTACTAATAATGTTCAAAAAAAATTTACAATTACTTTTTTGTTTCTAATTTATTCTGCCCTTCAACAATTTGATTTTCTACTATTCACCATTATTATTATACCTGCCTCTAGTAGTGTATATTGGAATCGCTTTGAAGTCATACTGGTTTGACTTGCAATTTTTTTCTTTTGATACACATATGTATATATGAAAATTATAAAATATTTTTCAAATTTCTAAAATATCATATTCCAATTTTATGATTGGGCAAACACATTGATATGACTAATTTTATTTAGTTTGGGAACTATTTGTTGGAAATTAAAAACACATTAATTTAAAAAAAAAAAAATCCACAATTCGCCATGTAGTTGCATATAGAAATATTATACTGGCCATTTTCATAAATGAAAATAATAAATTCACTACTGAATAACAATACTATATCGATCATTTTCTTAAATGAAAATAAATTCACCATTGAGTCATCACTCAACTCTGTTTGGCATGTAGTTAATGCCATCTCATATGGGTTGTGGTGATATGATGGTTGGCATATTCATACAATTTGTGGTGATATGATGGATGGCCCATGGGGATGGGCATTATGCCACATTATCAAGATTTCAGTAATGTAATTATGGTGTTCATCACTATCAAAATGCTTATGCTTAAATTTATGTTGCAAACACAAATAACCATAGCAATGGAAGAGTAAAATAAATTATACTGAAATTTAATTAAAAAAAATCTTTAATGTTGATTATGATTTTAGAGCGGAGCCAATGTCTAAACACTATAGATGCAGAACCTGTGCTAGTAATACAAAAGCTTGAGCTACAAATACAGGTCCCATCAAAATGATACACTAATCTTAGTTGCAAACACAAAAAATTATGGCGATGGAAGACTAAAATAAATTATACTGATATTGGATTAAAAAAATAATTGTTGATTATTTGGATTGGTTGTCATTGATGTCAACCCTTGAATAAAGTCCAGTAGCGAATTCTGGTAGCACAAAGGTTTGGTTATTGGACCCAAGTTTGTTTGATGTATAATGGTATGATTTTTAATATATTTGAAGGTAAGACTATTCTAGATGGATAGTACATGTCATGTCATTTCTGGTGGTATGTGGAACATCACATAACTCTTCACGGTTAGAGAGTTATGGCCACGTGAAGTTGGAGAACTCTCATGAGTCATCTAGAAGCCCCAAAAGGTCAAAGTAGTCAAAGTGGTTGCAAAGAAGAAATTATTTAAATAATAAAGTGAAGTGATGAGTGTACTATAAGTCAAAGTGGATACAAAATAAATTATTTAANTTTTTAAATAATTTATTATAAGTCAAAGTGGAAACAAAATAAATTATTTAAAAAATAAAGTTAATGGAGAAATTACTAAGTGGACAAGTGGTTAGAAGTGGGTTAACCCTAAAATAAGAAAAGTGTTTTAAGATGGTTAGAAGGTAACCCCTTGAGGAAGCTACATAAAGTATAAATAAGAGGTAAGGGTCTCTCATTTAATTACACTTGAGCATATTGAATATCCACAAGTGACTGAGGTAACCAAAGGATATCTAAGGCGAATTTCAGAGGGAAGATGAAGTAAAGAAGGTCGAAATTCAAGGGAGGATAAAAAAATTTTATGATGTTTTCTAAGGTATGTTATTTACAGATCACCATTTTCGCAATAACATTTTTTCTAGAGTGATTCAGACCGCGAAATTTGGAGGCCAATGAGGAAAAATATCCAAGTAGATGTGATAAAATTTCATCTTGTGGGTCGTTGTATTTTTGAAGTTACACTCCGTGGAAAATAGGGTTTGTGGCTAGTCCTAAAACTAGTCTAAAAGAAGGTGTTTCACATAAAAACGTCATAACTTCTTCATAACAGATCCAAATTCAGTAAGACCAAATGTATTGGTTAGCGTACAGTCTGTAATATTCTTTGTATCGTTTTCAGATCCATACAACAAACATTTCGTGCAAGGCATGCTCTACAAGTTCACTCTCTAGAATAAGCCCCAATTCAACAAGGTATGCCATTTTTGCTATAACTCATTTTCTGAGAGGTTCCAAGTAGTGAAATCAAGAGGAATTGCATAAAAGACAATGAAGAATATTGTGTACTATTTTTAGATCTTTATTCATTAAAGGTACATAGTAATGGTTATTTCAAGTTAGGGTTGTTGACTAATCCAAAATTAGTCATGTGAGACTA
>JASDQU010738040.1:43264-65312 GCA_032191745.1 Picea mariana | reverse complement strand
GTATGTGTACTATTTGGTAGGTTTACAATATAGCACATTTTTTAAGTCCAATAATGTTGCCAATTAGTTAGTTATTTGATAAGGTGTAAGGTGGTTGTGGCATGATAAAATATTATTGAATCTCTTTAATTACCTCATCACAAATTTCCCACCATTACAATGTTTATTGCAACTTCGAAAATCATGAAGATGGCTTTAAGCTAAGCCAATCATGGCTCTCTTGCTCACCGCGTCTTTGATCCCCTCTTTGATCCCCTTTTAGTTATTTTTTCCCTTTATGCATTTATTTTTCCTCCCTTAATTTTTCCCTTTATGCATTTATTTTTCCTCCCTCACTCCTTATATGGTTATCTCTATTGCATTTGTTATTCTAACATTAATTTATATTAATAATATTTTAATCTCTTGTTTCTTTGTCCTTTATTTTTGACCCAGTGACCTGTTTCAAGGTTCAATAATTTTATTTATTTTTAAATTTTATCCTGAATTAATTCTCTCCTTATTTTATTTCAATTGTACTAATAATGTTCAAAAAATTTTCACAATTACTTTTTTGTTTCTAATTTATTCTAGCCTTCAACAACTTGATTTTCTACTATTCACTATTATTATTATACCTGCCTCTAGTAGTGTATATTGAAATCGCTTTGAAGTCAAACTGGTTTGACTTGCAATTTTTTTCTTTTGATACACACATATATATGAAAATTATAAATTATTTTTCAAATTTATAAAATATCATATTCCAATTTTATGATTGGATAAACACATTGATATGACTAATTTTATCTGGTTTGGAGACTATTTGTCGGAAATTAAAAATACATTAATTTTTAAAAAATATAAAAGAAAATCCACAATTCGCCATGTAGTTACATATAGAAGTACTATGCTGGCCATTTTCATAAATGAAAATAATAAATTCACCAGTGAATAACAATACTATATCGATCATTTTCTTAAATGAAAATAAATTCACCATTGAGTCATCACTCAACTCTGTTTGGAATGTAGTTAATGCCATCTCATATGGGTTGTGGTGATATGATGGTTGGCATATTCATACAATTTGTGGTGATATGATGGATGGCCCATGGGGATGGGCATTATGCCACATTATCAAGATTTCAGTAATGTAATTATGGTGTTCATCACTATCACAATGCTTATGCTTAAATCTATGTTGCAGACACAAATAACCATGGCAATGGAAGAGTAAAATAAATTATACTGAAATTTAATTAAAAAAAATCTTTAATGTTGATTCTAATTTTAGAGCGGAGCCAATGTCTAAACACTATAGATGCAGAACCTATGCTAGTAATACAAAAGCTTGAGCTACAAATACAGGTCCCATCAAAATGATACACTAATCTTAGTTGCAAACACAAAAAATTATGGCGATGGAAGACTAAAATAAATTATACTGATATCGGATTAAAAAATAATTATTGATTATTTGGATTGGTTGTCATTGATGTCAACCCTTGAATAAAGTCCGGTAGCGAATTATGGTAGCACAAAGGTTTGGTTAATGGACCCAAGTTTGTTTGATGTATAATGGTATGATTTTTAATATATTTGAAGGTAAGACTATTTTAGATAGATAGTACATGTCATGTCGTTTCTGATAGTATGTGGAACGTCACATAACTCTTCACGGTTAGAGAGTTATGGCCACGTGAAGTTGGAGAACCCTCATGAGTCATCTAGAAGCCCCAAAAAGTCAAAGTAATCAAAGTGGTTGCAAAGAAGAAATTATTTAAATAATAAAGTGAAGTGATGAGTGTACTATAAGTCAAAGTGGATACAAAATAAATTATTTAAATAATAAAGTTAATGGAGAAATTACTGAGTGGACAAGTGGTTAGAAGTTGGTTAGCCCTAAAATAAGGAAAGTGGTTTAAGATGGTTAGAATGTAAATAATAAAGTGAAGTGATGAGTGTACTATAAGTCAAAGTGGAAACAAAAGAAATTATTTAAATAATAAAGTTAATGGAGAAATTACTAAGTGGACAAGTGGTTAGAAGTGGGTTAGCCCTAAAATAAGAAAAGTGGTTTAAGATGGTTAGAAGGTAACCCCTTGAGGAGCTACATAAAAGTATAAATAAGAGGTAAGGGTCTCTCATTTAATTACACTTGAGCATATTGAATATCCACAAGTGACTGAGGTAACCAAAGGATATCTAAGGCGAATTTCAAAGGGAAGATGAAGTAAAGAAGGTCGAAATTCAAGGGAGGATAATTTTTTTTGATGATGTTTTCTAAGGTATGTTATTTACAGGTCACCATTTTCGCAATAACTTTTTTTCTAGAGTGATTCAGACCGCGAAATCTGGAGGCCATTGAGGAAAAATATCCAAGTAGCTGTGATAAAATTTCAGCGTGTGGGTCGTTGTATTTTTGGAGTTACACTCCGTGGAAAATAGGGTTTGTGGCTAGTCCTAAAACTAGTCTAAAAGAAGGTGTTTCACGTAAAAATGTCATAACTTCTTCATAACAGATCCAAATTCAGTAAGACCAAATGTATTGGTTAGCGTACAGTCTGTAGTATTCTTTGTATCGTTTTCAGATCCATACATCAAACATTTCGTGCAAGGCATGCTCTACAAGTTCTCTCTCTAGAATAAGCCTGAATTCAACAAGGTATGCCATTTTTGCTATAACTCATTTTCTGAGAGGTTCCAACTAGTGAAATCTGGAGGAATTGCATAAAAGACAATGAAGAACATTGTGTACTATTTTCGAATCTTTATTCATTACAAGTACATAGTTATGGTTATTTCAAGTTAGGGTTGTTGACTAATCCAAAATTAGTCATGTGAGACTAAAGTAAAGTTTGATGAAAATGCTAGTCTCTTGTTGTTAAAGTTAAGGAAGGTTTGCAGGTATGTGATCGTATACACCAGGTCTATTACAGAGTTACAAATCAGATTTGGATGATGAAATTGATGAGGGCTTTTGGTTGAGGTACATGTTGGGTACATGGTTGAGACAAGTAATTGATGAGTTGGCACATACATGAGGTGTATAGTTGATGATGTTGGTACATATTGATGAGTCATAGTTTATGTGTATTTGATGCATGATTGGTACATATTTGGTGCATGGTTGATGCACTCGTTGATGGTATAGGTTGGTGCATGGTTGATGCACTTATTTATGGTACAGGTTGTTTGGTATTGGTTTTTATAGGTTGGTACAGTTTTACAGTGGTATATCTCACAGTGATAGTGTGACAATGATTCCATCATTCCACTTCTACGTCAGGGCAATTGGATGGGGCAAGGACATGTGGTTGTAGCCATATTCTGGTTGTAGCCAGAGAACATAGGGGGTTGTAGCCTCCTTCTGGTTGTAGCCAAAGAATTGGGGAATTGGAGCTTCCCTCGGGTTTTAGCTTGAGAAACTAGGGGGTTGGAGCCTCCTTCCAGTTGCAGCTGGAAAACAAAGGAAGTTGGTGCTTCCAATGAATGTAATTCTTAAAGACATATAAAAAAAATCATTACATGGTTTTCTCCCGCTTGGGTTTCCACGTAAAAACATTGGTGTACTGTGTATGTGTATGATTGCTCATTTGCTCATTGTTTATTTACTCTGCAACTATTGGATGATAATGTTACATTGATATAACACTTGCATTTTATGGTTAAAAAGGATTAAATTGCTCTATTACTGAGTTGATTCACCACCTCTTTTAGTAATCCAACAATAATAAGCTCTTAAGGCTCACATAGATGAAACAACAACATTCAGTGATGATTTTAGGGGCTAAATTTCGCTCATGGGCTAATTTTCCATGGTTTCCCAAAAACGAGATTCGCTATTTTAAAAATGATTCGCCCAAATTCTATAGGACAAAATTATTTTACCTTAAAAATAGCCAAACTTTTATAAAAACTATATAAACTCCTTAGAAATTTGAATATTTTTACAAGAATATCGTCAATCATTTATAGTTGGCATATGAAGGATTAGTAAGATTCGCCAAGGTTTGTACATTTTAAAATAATTTTTCATCCTTAAAATCATCCCTAACAACATTGGTCAGGACAAATGATCGATACAAATTTTCACTTCAACTTTATTTGGATAGAGACATTAGCAACTGTCTTTATCAAAACACATATAAAAGTGTGCACAATTTATATATTTTTCATAGTGTTTTAATACCCATGTGGCACACAAGACAATTTTCCATGAGATACACATGTCACACCCAAAACAATTTGCCATGCAATACCTATATCCCACCAAAAACTGTTTTTTTTATGCAATACACATGTCACACCCAAACCAATTTACCATGGAATACCCATGTCACACCCAAAACAAATTTCTATACGATACATATGTAGTCTTGGAAAAGCATCATAACCAAATAAAAATAGTCTTATCAATGTTTCCAACCAATTAAGAAATAAAGTTCACAAAATTTATAAATTAAGAAATATTTTTATTTTGAAAAAATTAAAATTAAAAATAAGACAACATATCTATTTAGGTCTATAGCAAATAATAAGTTGAATATGGTTTACGATATTTTACATAGAGAGGGGCAATTTTCCCATAAAACATCTTTTGCATGCTATATCTCTTAATTTTTAACTTTAGTGATTTTATATTATTAATAATAATTTGAAATATTTATATTTTTTAAAATTTTGAAAAGATATTGCCCCGTATGGGGTGACAGTTGGAATAGGCGTGACATCTGGCTTCAACTCGAGCCAAGGTTTAAATGCGGGAGCTCTTCCATTTAACACCAACCCTACGGATGCAGTATAGCCATTATCGTGCTGCGATGGGAGGTCTCGTCAAGCGAGCGAGCATTAACGAAGCCGGCGAGTGCAATGGTAAATGCGGACATGAGGATTTGCGTTTGGATTATTGGTTTCTTAGTTTTTCGCCCACGGTTCTGCTCTGGGTTTGGAGACGCTGGTGTTGCTCAGAGCTTCTTGTGCCCTGGTACACCAGTCTTCTGTGGAGATTTGCTGCTGGTGCATCCGTTCTCTCTTGGCTTCAGCCTGTGCGCACGTCTGGGAGAAAGCTCAGCAACATGCCAAGGAAAAGGGGTGTGCCTTGACGGGGCTCGAATTGGTATGCCCATAAGGAACAGCGGCAGCGCAGGGAGCAACTCGAACGTGCTCTGGTTATGGCCACTTCGATGCTGAGACAAAGGGCTCGAGCCGAGGAGAAGGCTCTGCTTTCTACCATCGCAGAGAAGGAAATTGGCTGCAGCAATCTGGGAACCGTCAATGTGGAGGAGCAATTGAACCCGGTATGCATTGTCGAGGAGGATTTAACGATGGAGGACCTGTCGACCATGGAAGCGCCAAGCGACAGCGTGAAGGCTGGCAGTGAGGATGGACATCACACTTTCAGGATGGATGTCGAATTGCCCGGTTGTATCGTTGAGGAAGAGGCTCCTTGGCAGAGCATGGATACATCGTTTGATGCTAGAGACGAGCAGGGTGACGAGAAGCAAATGGAGGAAAGGAGCGGTGGGCAGGATGACGAGAAGCACAGCGTGCACATCGACGGTGGTGACATGCATGGGTTTCTTTCACGCGAGGAGCACCTGTCATTGCTATTCAAGCTCCGAGGCCACATGGCTGACCTAGAGCACCGTGCACACATCATGGGTCAGCGCCTAGACGTCCTGTTCGATGCCCATTCTGGCGCTCCAACACGGTGCAAGTGTCCACTCTGCGCGCAGTCTTTCGCCATCCCGGCTGGCTCCACGTGGAAGACCAACGAAGACGACAGGTCACCAATCACCTAGGATTTTCATGTTTTATGTTTTTAGCTTTATGTTACTGTTTTATGTTCCACTAGACTTCAGGCACCTGTCCTGGTTTCCTTCGGGCAGGACAGGTGCCTACAGTTTATAGCTGTTTTTGCCATGTTTCTATGCTGGTTTCCGGTCTCCGGCAGCATTCTGGACGTTCTAGACTCTTGACCATGTACACTCTGTTACAGATTTTTGATAATATATATTAGCAGGATCCTCCCCCTTTTTTATTTAAAAAAAAATAAAATTTGAAAAGATATTTCTCAAAATTCAATTATGTGTATTGCACCTGAACTTTGTTTTTGTTTTTGCATGATGAGAAAATATATTTTTCAAAATTAAATTATGTGTATCACACCTAAACTTTGTTTGTGTGCAATTTGTCTTTGAAACATTATATATCACAACAAAACAAATTTATACATCGCACTCTTCATTGCAAGCTTTTTTAACTTCGAATGGTTGTGCTATATCACACATAAAATAATTTGTATGTGAAATATCATATCTCTTTAAACTTTAGCTCCACCATATTACATATGTTGAAACTTTGGGATGATGCCATAAGTTCTACGTGTCATATTTTTTGAAATTTGGTGTGATAGTCTTATGTCGCAGCCTTTAAAACTTTGGAGAGTTGTGCCATATCACACCACTTTACACTTCATGTGCAATACTTTACCTTGTGCGTTATGTCATGACTCTTGAATTTTTTTGGTGCAGTGTGTCACACCTCTAAGAACTTTGGGTGTTGTGAGGTACAATAAGTCTTGTCTTATACACCCTTTAAGACTTTGGAATAAAGTGCCCTTTGAAAAATTTGGATGATGCGATCCATTCTCATGTGTATCGCACTTAACAAAAGTTTGGTGCGATGCAATAAACGTTTGTCGTGGTGGATGAAAGTTTGAAGAAGTGTGATATGCCACATGAAACAAAACTTCGATGCAATGTGATATCTCACACCGAAAGAGGCTTGTTAAGCGATATGTTGTGATGAAGGAAACTTTGAAAAAGTGTGATGTGTCCCATGGAAGAAACTTGTCTTATACACACTTTAAGACTTTAGAACGAAGTGCCCTGTAAAAACATATTGCACTGAAAATTACTTTGTTCGTGACGTATCTCACCACACCAAAGTTTAGTTTTGTGTGATACATCACACCTACTCAAAGTTTGTTTTCGTGAGCACATTGCACTTTTTCAAAGTTTCCTTCATTGTGACATATCAATAAACAAACTTCTTTCGGTGTGACATATCACATCATGTCAAAGTTTTGTTTCGTGTGACATATCACACTTCTTCAAACTTTCCTCCATTGCAACAAAGTTTTATCGCATCGTACCAGACTTTTGTTAAGTGCAATACACACGAGGATGGCCCATGTCATCTATTTTTTTCAAAGGGCACTCCATTCCAGAGTCTTAAAGGGTACATAACACAAGACTAATTGCACCACACCTAAAGTTATTAGAGGTGTGACAAATCTCGCCAAAAAATTTCAAGAGGCGTGAAATAACACGCAAGGCAAAGCCTCGCACAAGAAGTGTAAAGTGGTGTGATATGGCACAACTCTCCAAAGTTTTAAAGGCCGTGACACGAGACTTATCGTACCAAGTTTTAAAGGATACAACATACAAAACTTATCACATCATCCCAAAGTTTCAATGGATGTGATATGGAAAAGCTAAAGTGTAAAGAGGTGTGATATTTCACATACAAAATGATTTTAAGTGTGATGCAATGTAGCCCTCCGAAGTTTAAAGACTTTGTGACAAAGGGTGTGACATGTCACATTAAAGTTTGTTTTGTTGCAATACACGATGTTTTAAAGACAAATCGCATACAAACAAAGTTTAGGTCTGATACACATAATTTAATTTTGAGAGATATATTTTCAAAACGCAGACAAACAAAGTTCAGGTGCGATACTGCAACATATTGCACTTAAATTTACTTTGTATGTGACATATCACATTGAAAGTTACTTTGTTCATGACATATCGCATTGAAAATTACTTTTGTGCGATACATATCACCTCCTCAAAGTTTTTCTCCATGTGACATATCGGACTTTTTCAAACTTTCCTTCATCACGACATATCGCTCAACAAACCTCTTTTGGTGCGACATATTACATTGTGTCAAAGTTTTGTTTCGTGTGACATCTTGCACTCCTTCAAACTTTCCTCCACTGTGATTGTTGATGTATATAGCATCGGACAGGTACTTCCACATTGACTTGTGTCTAGCATGTGGAAATCATCCAAAGCCTTTTATCCTTGAGACTTTACCTTAATTAAAGTAATTATTAAAGTAAAGTGATTTTCTTAGTGATTTGAGTTTTATTTAAGGAAATGATTTAATTAACATTAGTGAATTAAATAAGAACCTTTGATCACAAGCGAGGTGAGAAGTAATCTCAACCGTCAATCACTTTGGAGATTAGGGTTAGGTCTTAACTCAATCTTATAAAAGCAAGGCTAGGATAAAGGAGAAGATACTTTTGCATAGAGACATCAAAGAATGACTTTTGCTAGTGTGGAGTCATTTGAGAGTGTAGAAGCAAAGAAGGACTTTTGCTTACACATTATATGAGTGAGTGAGATCTCATAGATTGGGTGAAGAGTATTTCATCCAAGTGTTGATGCAGAGAGCATTGGATCATGAAGGACTTTGATTCAAAAAGATGTTAGATAGGTGGAGAAGGACTTCCATCTAAAGATCTAGGCCAAAGGAAGAGAGAGAGAGAGAGCAGTCGTACAATAGAAGGATTGGACCACCACAGACAGTGCATTTTTTCTGGTACAGGTCGCGTAGATAGTGCGAGTTTCAGCATTACAGTCACGCAGATAACGCACGACAATGTGGGTATCAACGTAATAGTCACGTTGTTTCTGTACGTGATCGTACAACAGGTTCAAAAACAGATCAACCAGTTATGTGTTGATATACTTTGTCTCTTTTCTATTTAGGCCATTTTCCCAATAAGGGTGTAACATCCCCACTATAATCCCCGATTTAATTAATGCTTATGTAGATATAATGTGTGGCTACGACCAAAGTGATATATATGCGAAATGTATTTTTGAATTTTGATAATAAAATGTGATCCCAACTACTAAGAGGACATTAACAAAGATGGGGGTTGAATTAATCGACAAGAGAGGGGAGGGTCTAGGAGAATGTCTAAGAGGGGTCCAAGGGGGAATTACCCATGTCTATTAATTCCACCCACATTCCTAAATTGTATTATGACTATGTATTAAACTCTAGTTTTTTATTGAGTGTTCCTAAAGTCAATCATTGAACGCATGTAAGAGGGTGGGTGTGAAAAGTCACATCTCATAGTTATTGGGAGCATGGGGGCCGAGTACAATCAACTTGAGGAAGTGTGTAAGTCAAGCAAGTAAGCCAAAGGGAGGAAATATGTATGGGTTGTTACAACAGTTTTAGATAGTCGAGTTTTTGGGCATGAACAGAAAGTAGAGAGCAAGAAAGAGAACTTGGAGTTGAAGCATCCGTGGAGGGTGAATTCTAGAGCATGTTAGAGCATTTTGGAGTTGAAGACTGAAGAGCCAGCTTGTTAGGCCTAAAGAGTGAACTCTTGTGTGAGTTTCCCTGTAACGTCAAGTGTTTAATGTTGTTTTTGCTGGTAGTTTTCCTAACAATGATTTCCCTTGAGTTCCCAGTAGAGAGATTATTGGTTACCTCTGCCAAACAGACCTTGATAAATTAATGGGATGCCCAATGGGATGAGATCAGTGAAGGTATACATTCCTTGGGTTGGGCAGGTCGAGAGGAAGAGAGCTGGTGGAAAATCAAGATAGTTGTAGGAGAATACCAATGGGTTGTCGGTTTTCTGAGATGTGAATAGAGAATGAGAGTCCACCCTCTTTTGTGGATTGTTAGCCCAAGCTCGGGGGTGACTTGTTGTTGAGATTTGGAACAACAAGTCTATGGTTGTGTGGAACGTTCGTCCCAAGCAATTGGTTGCACAACTACTGTTAAAAGATAAGTGTTTTATATGTTTTATGTCTTGTATTTATGAGTTAAATTGTTGTGCATGAACTATGTGTTTAATAAGAATTTACATGTTGCTATGTTGAGTTATTTAGCTACATTCATGTTGTTTAAAAATGCTGTAGATGCATTTAATTAATGGTAACATACAATAGCTAAATCTGGTTGTAATTAGTAGCTAGAAGCTACAAGAAATTAATTAGTTAGCATACATTTTTGTTTTTATGAGTATTCCGCACGTAATGGACCTCAACTGGGTTGGGGGACATTACATTATGGTATCAAGGCATTTGGTTCAAACACTGGGCTTGTATTGGTCAAGATGGTTGCCAATTGGGAAAATTCATTGTAGTAGATTTGTTTGTGGCAGATTGGGGAAAAATAGAGAAAATCATAGCAAAATCCTCAAATTTGTGAGAAAAAAAAATCAATTTTAAAGGAATCATAATTTTTTAAGAGGTTCAATGGAACCAATATGAAAAGTTGCAGGGTTGAATTCGAATTGAAATGGTTGAAATTCATTTTTTAATGGTCATTGTATAGTTGCAGGAAGTTTGGTGAATTGACGCCCAAGATCGTGTTTGATGTCGCGATCAACAACCCATATTCATTTTGACAAATTTTTAAAATTTATAAGGTTTCAACCGTTTGGAAGGTTGAGCAAATCGACGATTGAGATTCATTTTCGATGATTGGGGAAAATGAAATAAATCAACAGTCTGGATTCATTTAAGCTATTGGAAGGTTGGAGCCAATCTATGGTTAAGATCATCTTGGCTTGGAGATCGATGACCTAGATTCATCGGGGATTCGGTCAAAATTTCTAAGTGTTGGAAATTCGCCAAGAGTAATCGTTGACGATCGATGGTCGGATTGGAGAGTTTGGCGAAGAGTTTCTATTAACCAAAAGAAATTTTTGATGGTCAATGATCGAGCGTCGACAAAGTTGGACGAAGTTTGATAGATCTACGGTCAAGATCATTTTTGAATGAGAGATCAACGGTCCAAATTCACCCAGGATTTTGGTCAAAATTTTGTAAGTGTTGGAGTTGGCCAAAGGAAATCGTTGGTAGTCAATGGTCAAGTTGGTTGGATTGGTGAAGTGTTTGGTCGCCGATGGGAATTGTCGATGGTCGATGGGCCAATGGTCAGGTGTCAGCTGATTCGATGAAGTGTTTTGATCGAGCAAGAAAAATTGTCAATGGCTCGATGGCTAGGTGCTGACTGATTTAGTGAAGTGTTCAGGTCGTCCAAAAGAAACGGTTGATGGTTGATGAAGGAAAGAAGGCGATGATGTGTCATGCCACATCAACATTCACGTGTCATGCCACTTCATCCCAGTTGACACCTCGAGATGATGTGTCACGCCACGTTGACATCCACATGTCATGCCACGTTAACAGTTGCCACATTAGTCGATAGGGTTGGCCGAATTGGTGGGGATTTTTTATCCACCAACAAAGATCGTCGACGTTCAGGTTGACCAATTTGGAGATATGTTGCAAGTGTTTTCCAAGAGAAGTGACTAATGGTCGGTGACCGACGATTGGGCGTTGGGGAGATTCGCGGACAAGTTTGGTTTGGCAACGAGAATCCTCGATCGACTGATCGTTGATGGAGCTTGGATCAATGACTCAGATTTCACCCAATTTGAGATAGATGACTTAGATTTAAGGGGTTGTTATAGCCATAAAACAATCAATTTTATAAAAAAAAAATCCAAATTTTTCATATTTTTTAAGGCCATGAACTTGTGGGTCGATTGTGAGGCCCTAAACGATGTTTTTAGGCAATCAAAACCCACGAGTACATATTTTACCAAGGTACAATTTGTCTCTATAGCTCAAATAAAAGAACTCAGACATAACTATCGAATGAGTTACTCCGGGCGTGAAATAGAGCTCGTATGAGAAAGGTACAACCAAAACAATTAAGATAAAATTTTGGCACAATATTACTTCTAGAGGGCATAACTCCTTGCCCAGAAGTCTGTTTGGGGGACATGAGCAGTCTATGGAATCTTACAAGCCATAGAAGACAACCATGGAGCTATATTTAGGATTCGAGTATGCAAAAATGTGTAGAAAGAGAAAGAAAACTACTGTAGCATGCATGGATAAAATGAGAAAAATAGTCAAAACTTCTATGAACCATAACTTTCAGCTCGAAGCTCGGATTTGGGAAAATGAATAGTTGTTGGAAAGGTCTTGATTAGAGGAATACATATTTCCACTCAGAATTTTGATTTGGGCATTAAATATTTCTCATAAAGTAACAAAGAGGCTTTTGTAGCAGTAAATGAGTGGAAATTGCAGCATGTGAATGTACTAACTTTTCGTTCATAACTCAGAATGAGGCATGACTATAGTCGTTGGAAAGTTATTTAAGAGAAGAATGCATGTAGGGAATCATATTTTGAATGGGTGCATCACGTTCTTCGTAAATTGATGAGAAGAATAACTTGTATTCTGATTGATGAAATGTTTTATGTTATGCATGTTCTAACAATAATTATTACATGCACATTTCTTACGGAATTAGAGGTACATAAAAACAACTTTGGTTCTTATATGAGGACTGGAGTTATGGAAGATGCCCAGGGATATTATATCCATAAGGAAGAGATCATGTGTCTTCATGTCAGCATGGGAAATGCTGAGATAGAGTCTAATGGAAGAAAAGGTAGACAAGAGCCTACAACTATGAGGAGCTTGCACAGGGAAGTGAAAAGCTATAGAGTTGATGATGAAAGGATTATGAAGAATCAGGAAACGATACTTCAAAGTTTGAATATTTTGCATAAGCAATTCAACAATGACTCTGGCACCAAGCAAGAAGCTAGTGCAAGGCAAGTGTCATCATCCATATCCCAAAGCAAAAGGGATGTCCATGGGAATGATAGGTAGTCAAGAAGCATGAGCATGAACCATCATTCCCCGAGGCAATCCACCAGGATAAATCATGCAAGTTCAAGGCCAGGGAGCAGCCCAAGTGTGTCTCTTGTCTGGAGGTGAAGGAGAAGGCCCGAGATAGACAACTTGCAAGGTGAACTTAAGAAAATCAAGCCACCAAGTTTCAATGGTGAGCATAGGAAAGGAGAAGCGACAGAGGCCTGACTATTGGAAATAAAGAGATATTTCCAACTACATGATTACCCCTCAAGGGTAGAAGCTAGAATTGCAACCTATCACTTGCAAGGAAAGACAACCATGTGGTGGGATCAACTTAAGGTAGCCAAGCACCTTGATGAAAAAAGGATCTGATGGAGGCAATTCAAAGGATATTTTCAAGAGAAATATTTGTCCGAGCATTGTTATGAAAGGAAAATGAAAGAGTTCTTTGAACTCAAGCTGGGAAGCATGACAATGGATGAATATGAGAAGGGGTTCTTTGAAATGTTGAAGTATGTGGACTTCATAAAGGATGAAAAGGTTAAAATCCAAAGGTTTCTAAGTGGGTTACCCTCCTTATATAGTGACAAGATATAGTATGATAACCCCAAGACTTTGGACGAGGCCATAAGGAGGGAAAAGCATATTTATGAGCATAGCAGATGAATGTCAGTTTTCCAAAAGGATTGGAATGACAGGATGAAGGGAAAAATGATCAAAGGCATAAAGGTTTTAAGCCACCCTTTTTCAAGAACAACACCCAAGCAAATCAACGAGGTTAGTCAACCCAAAATGAGCATAATACTGCAGATTCATTTGGGAAAAGACCAAGGCAACAACCCGTGCAATGTTGGGGATGTGAGGGAAATCACTTAGATAGGGATTGCCCTCATAAAGGAGAAAGAACGAGGACTGTCCACAACATTTAGAAGGCTGAAACATTGGACGACATGGGAGGAAACATGTCAAGGGTTTATGCAACCTTGAACAACAAGCAAGCAAAATATCAATCCCCCATGATTGAAGTGAAAATTAAGATTGATAACTAACCCATAACAATTTTGATTGATTCCGGAGGTAGCCATAGTTACATAGACTCTAACATTGTTGAACTATTTCACTTGCAAAGGAGTAAAGACAATAAATCTTGCTTAGTTCAATTAGCCACAGGGGCTAATAGGAAGATCAATGAGCTAGTTAAAGATTGTCAGATAAACAAGAATAGACTCAACACAAAGGTAGATGTGAACATCATACATTGGGTTCATATGATTTTATGATTGGCATGGATTGGTTGGAAAAACACCATGATGTCCTAGATTGTTACAACATGACAATCACATGTTTTGATGAAGAAGGGAAGCAGAGCAAGATTCAAGGCTTTCCAATAGTTTTAGTTGTTAGCGAAATTTCAACTATGTAGTTGAAAAGGAGTTTTAGGAAGGGATGCCAATTTTTTGCAGATCATGTGGAAGAGGCAACTAGAGATAAAGTGACGAGCATTAAAGACCATCCGGTCCTAATGGATTTCAAAGATATTTTTGGAGAAATTATAGGATTTCCACCAAAGAGAGACATTGATTTCCCTATCGATTTGGTGCAGGGAGCTGCTCTAGTGTCCAAGACACCATACAGAATGGGCACGCCAGAATTGAAGGAGTTGCAGAGGCAACTTGAAGAGTTGTTAAAGAAGGGGCATATACGCCCAAATGTGTCAACTTAGGGAGCCCCAATTCTTTTTGTGAAAAAGAAAGATGGAACCTCAAGGCCGTGTATTGATTTTAGATAGCTAAATAAGGTCACCATAAAGAACAAATATCCTTTGCCAATGATTGATGATTTATTTGATCAGTTGAAAGGTGCAAGCATCTTTTCCAAGATTGACTTGAGATCAGGTTATCATCAAGTGAGAATAAAAGAAGAAGACATCAACAAGACAACATTTGGGACAAGATACAAACATTATGAATTCACGGTAGTGCCATTTGGACTATCAAATGCCCCGACTGTTTTCATGTGCCTGATGAATGGAGTGTTAAGGGAATACCTAAACAGGTTTGTAATTGTGTTCCTAGATGATATACTCATTTACTCTAAGTTAGAAGAGGAACATGAGCAACATTTAAGAATGGTGTTGCAACTTTTAAGAGAGAATAAGTTGTATGTTAAACTAAGTAAGTGTATCTTTTATCAAAAGAAGATCCACTACTTGGGGCATATAATTTCAACAAAAGGGTTAGCAGTGGATCCTAAAAATATAGAGGCCATTAGAGGATGGTCAGCTCTAATAAATTTCATCGAGGTTAGGTCATTCATGGGTCTTGCCGGTTATTACCGAAGATTCATAAAATGATTATTAAAGATTGCAAGCCCAATCATTTCTTTGCAAAAGAAGGGAGTGAAATTTGAATGGACTTCCAAGTGTGAAGAGACTTTTAGCAACTGAAAGACATATTGGTAAGTGCACCAATATTAAAGATCGCAAATTTGGATGAAAATTTTGTTGTGTGCAGTGATGCATGCAAGGAAGGACTTAGTGGAGTTCTCACACAAAAAAGATCATGTGGTATGCTATGAGTCCAAAAAACTAAAAGAGCATGCGAGGAATTATGCTACACATGACTTAGAATTAGCAACAATTGTACATGCTTTAAAAATGTGGAGACATTACCTCATGGGGAAGAAATTTTAGCTAAGGACAAACCATTGTGGTCTGAAGCGTTTGTTTGGCCAGCCAACGTTAAATGCTACACAAAATAGATGGCTAGAATTCTTAGTGAGTATGACTTTGAAATTAAGCACATCAAAGGCAAATAAAATCAAGTGGTCGATGCACTCAATAGGAGAACACATGAGAAGCATATTACAACTATTAGCATGTGCAAGAGTGATATGAAAGATAAAATTATTGCAACAACAATTTCAGATCAGCAATATCTAAAAATAAAAGAAACATTACAACAAGGTAATTTTCAGCAGAAATTTAATTATTATGAGATGAAAGAAGATGGAATTTTCATGTACAAGGGCAAAATATATGTGCCGAATTCCAATGAGCTAAAAAATGCATTGCTGAAGGAAATGCACAATGTGCCATATGTTGGGCACCCAAGATATCATAAGACAATTGCAACTGTAAGAAGCTAACACTTTTGGTCAGGGATGAAGAAAGAAGTGGCTAATTACATAGTCAGATGTTTATAATGCCAAAAAGTGAAGACTGAACATAGGCATCCAATTGGGTTATTGCACCCATTGCCCATTCCAGAATGGAAGTGGGAAGTGGTCACAGTTGATTTTATTACTAAGCTGCCCAGAACAATGAAGCATCATGATTCCATCATGGTGGTAGTGGATAAATTAACTAAGACAACACATTTGATCCTAGTGAAGACAACACACAAGGCAACAAATATTGTAGAGATCTACTTGAAAGAAGTTTCCAGGCTACACGGAGTACTTAAGTCAATAGTTCCAGATAGAGATCCAAATTTTACATCCATTTTTTGGAAAACTTTGTTCAAAGGCTTTGGGAAAAATCTAAATCTCGGTACAACGTATCACCCAGAGTTAGATGAGAAAACAAAAAGGACCAACAGAATAATTGAGAACATGCTCGTAATGTATGTGATGGATCAACCATCAAAGAGAGAGGATTATACCCACTTAGTGGAATTTGCTTATAATAATGGGACCGTGTCAGACCTCATTAAAAATGAGTCCATTTGAAGCATTGTACGATAGAAAGTGTAACGCACCAGTGAGTTGGGATAATCCAACAGACATGGTAGTTGTTTGGGCCAAATAGGTAGAAAAGTTATGCAGACAAGAACGAGGTTTTTAGAGATTTTAGAGTGGGTGAACATGTGTTTTTAAAAGTGAAGGCGAAGTGAAATTTTCTAAGATTAGGAAGTTTCCCAAAGTTGTCATCTAGATATTGTGGACCTTTTGAAATATTAGAAAAGATAGGGCCAATTGCATACATGCTAGCATTGTCTGCATCCATGAGAGTGCATAATGTATTTCATGTATCATTATTAAATAAATATCTGTCTGGCCCTAACCACATAATTGATTAGAATGTGATCCAGGTGGAGCACGAATGGGATTTTCGGGTGGAACCAGTACGCATCCTAGATCGGAAAGTCAAAGTGCTTGGGAACAAAGCCATAAGGCCGATAAAGGTTCATTGGACCTGCTACGGTCCTAAAGATGCTACATGGGAGCATGAAGAAAACTTACTAGAGAAATACCCACACTGTTTTGTCAATTTTGAAGAAAACAGAATGCAAGACTCTATTTTGAGCAGCTAGAGCTCCAGAACCACATCTCAGGGTCCCAGTCAACTGCGCTGGGGCCCCCTAATAAAATAATGGCACGTTCCTTGGGTTAGCCCCGATAAACGAATGGTACATTCCTTGGGTTAGCCCTAATAAACAAATGGTGCATTCCTTAGGTCAACAGGTTGAGAGGAACAAAAGATTTTGGTTGGAACTGTTGTTGGAGTTGTGAAATTGTGGAATTTATTTCTTTAAGCATTGTAATGTAAAATTTGTATACATATGTATATTGGCATAGTGTGCACCAAGGGCGGTGCACAATTGTAAGGGGGGGAGAGGATATAACATCCCCACTATAATCCCCAGTTTAATTAATGCTTATGTAGATATAATGTGTGGCTACGACCAAAGCGATGTATATGTGAAACACATTTTTGAATTTTAATGATAAAATGTGATGCCAAATTCCAAGGGGACATGGACCGAGATGGGGGATGAATTAATCCACAAGCAAGGGGAGGGTCTAGGAGAATGTCTAAGAGGGGTCCAAGGGGGAATTACCCATGTTTATTAATTTCACCCACATTCCTGAATTTTATTATGACTATGTATTAAACTCTAGTTTATGATTGAGTGTTCCGCAAGCCGATCATTGAATGTATGTAAGAGGGTGGGTGTGAGAAGTCACATCTCATAGTTATTAGGAGTATGGGGGCTGAGTACAATCAACTTGTGGCAGAGTGTGTTTCAAGCAAATAACCCAGAGGGATGAAATTTGTATGGGATGTTACAACAATTTTAGATAGTCAAGTTTTTGGACATGAGTAGAAAGTAGAGAGCAAGAAAGAGAGCTCAGAGCTGAAGCATCCATGGAGGGAAAATTATAGAGCATGTTAGAGTGTTTTTGGAGCATTTTTGGAGTGTTTTGGAGCTGAAGACTGAAGAGCCATGTTGTCAAGCCTGAAGAGTGAACTCCTGTGTGAGTTGCACTATAACAACAAGTGTTTGCTACTGTTTTTGCTGGTAGTTTTCCTAGCAGTGAGCTCCCTTGAGTTCCCATCAAAGAGATTCCTGGTTACTTGTGCTGGAGAGACCCTGATTAACAAATGGGACGCCCGATGGACTGAGATCAGTGAAGGGTTACATTCCCTGGGTTCGGTAGGTCGAGAGGAAGACAACCGGTGGAAAATCGAGATAGTTGTAGGAGAATACCAATGGATTGTGGGTTTTCTGAGCTGTGAGTGGAGAGTGAAAGACCACCCTCTTTTGTGGATTGCTAGCCCCAACTCGGAGGTGACTTGTTGTTGAGATTTGGAACAACAAGTCTATGGTTGGGTGGAACGTTTGTCCCAAGCAGCTGGCTGCACAACTATTGTTAAAATATAAGTGTTTTATCTATTTTTTGTATTGTGTTTATGAGTTAAATTGTTGTGCATGAACTCTATGTTTAATAAGAATTTATATGCTGCTATGTTGAGTTATTTAGCTGCATTCATGTTGTTTAAAAATGTTGTAGATGCATTCAATTAATGGTAACATATAATAGCTAAATTTGGTTGTAGTTCCTCGCTGGAAGCTATAGGAAATTAATTATTTAGCATAAATTTTCATTTTTATGAGTATTCCACACGTAATGGACCTTAGCTGGGTTGGGGGACGTTACAAAGGGAGCCCTTGTAAGATTTGAAGTTATTTGAATGATAAAATTAGTTAATGGGCATAATATCTTTGTGTATTGTGCATGAGATTTTAGTTTCCTTATTTATGCTTCTGTTGTAAATGTTTAGTTGATAACTCAGCTATGCTTTTATTCAATAAGTGATTTATTTGGAATTAATTGTTGGGTGTTGGGTCAAGGGAAATTTCAACAGTGACAAACTTTTATCACATCGCACCAAACTTTTGTTAAGTGCGATACATGTGGGGATGGCTTGCGTCATCCAAAGTTTTCAAATAACACTTTGTTCTAAAGTCTTAAATGGTGCATAAGACAAGACATATCACATCACACCCAAAGTTCTTAGGGGTGCGACACATCACGCCAAAAAAAAATCTAGAGGTTCGAAATAGTGCACAAGGCAAAGTCTTGCACATGAAGTGTAAATTGGTGCAATATGGCATAGATCTCCAAAGTTAAGGCCGTGACACAAGACTTATCACACCTAGTTTTAAAGGATGCGACACATAAAACTTGACGCATCATCCCAAAGTTTCAATGGATGCGATATGGCGAAGCTAAAGTGTAAAGCTGTGCGATATTTCACATACAAAATGATTTTAAGTGCGATATGGCGTAGCCCTCTGAAGTTTAAAGAGCCCACGACAAAGGGTGCAATGCATTGTACCAAAGTTTGTTTTGTTACGATACATGATGTTTCAAAGACAAATTGCACACAAACAAAGTTTATATGCGATACACATAATTTATTTTTGAGAGATATCTTTTCAAATCATGCAGAAACAAAACTTAAGTGCAAAACACATAATTTAATTTTGAGAAATATCTTTTCAAAATTTTAAAATATATAAAATTTTCAAATTATTAATAATAATATAAAATCATTAAAATTAAAAATTAAGACATATTGCATATAAAATAAGTTTTAATGGACAAATTGCCCCTCTCTCTATGTACAATATCTAAACCATATTCAACTTATTGTTTTCTATAAACATATTTATATTTTCTATGTTATCAAATTTTTAATTTTAATTTTTTTCAAAATAAAAATAATTTTTTAATTGATTGAAAATATTGATAAGAACATTTTTACTAGTTTTGATACTTTTCTAAAATCACATAAAAATATTTAAAAAAACAAATATAAGCAAACTAATTTCACTTGTTTTTCTCAAAGACAAATAAAATATGGGTTAAAATAAAATCTTAAATACAATTACATCCACAATTATAATAAATTTACATCCACAAAATCATATCGTTTTATATAAAAAAGAAAAGAAAAATTCTTTCACATTTCATTTACTATGTGTACCAACACTTCAATGACTTTTGCTAGAGACAATGCCAATAGAAATTACGTAGAGAGATCAATTTTGTCCTCAAGCCTTCTACAAGGAAAATGAATTAAAACTATAAAAAAGGGAAACGAGGAGTCGAAATTCCAAACCACTGGTCACATGGAAGGCCATTTCGCTTCTATCTAAGCGGGGGCCAAGCATATTAAGTCCACTTACCCTTGGACCTTCTCCTATTGACTATTATTTGAAACCAGATAGAGAAGGGACTCATTTGGAGGGAAATGTAAGGTAACCATAAATTCAACCAATCGCTTGAAGCCGGGGCCGGGGGCTTGTGCAGTATAAATGGTTCAAACAACAAGCTTTAGCTTCAATTTCAGCTAAAACTCCCGGAAATTTACCAGAAGATTTCGATTCTGAGGGTTTTAGTCTGCTGTTTGTTGATTTTGCAAGCCAGGCTTTACTTCTCCATGGGGCGATCTGTACAATGCCCGAACTGTAAAAAACACACTCTTCAATTTAATGAAGAATCAAATAACGGCGACGGAGCTTACTTGTGCCCTCTCAGCATTGATCACGATGCCGGAGAAGGGTGTGCCAAAACCTACGACATTCAAGAGTTCGAAACCCTCGCAGACGAAGCGGAAATCACCGGGGATGACGACGACGATGACGATGATTACAATACAAATGACGACGACGATGATGAAGATAAAGATGGAGAAGAAGAGGACCAGGAGGACGAACATGGAAGTAAAATTAGTCCTGTTTCAGACGATGACAGGAAAAACCAAAACGTTGCTGCGCTGTTGAGGTAAGAAATCTTGCCGGAAATTAAAGAATTTGGAAAGAGTGATTTATTTAGTAAAATTTTAACTGCATTTAAGCTCGACGGAAAATGTTTGCCGGTGGATTGAGAAGTGGCCAAACAAACTTAATTATTCGGCAAATACCATTTCATTAGTGAAATTTTAGCTGCATTTAAGTTTGATAGAAAATATTTGCCTGTGCATTGATAAAGGGCCAGACAAACTTAATTATTCGGCAAAGACCAGTTCATTAATGAAATTTTCGCTGCATTTAAGCTCAACAGAAAAGATTCGTCGGTGCTTTGAGAAATGGCCGAGTAAACTTAAGTCTTTGGAAAAGAGTAGTTCTTTTAGTGAAATATTAGCTGTATTCAAGCTTAACAGAAAATGCTTGTTGATGTGTTGAGAAATGACCCAATAAAGTATCTGGCAAAGTAATTGTTCATTTAGTGAAACTTTAGTTGCAATTAAAGCTTAACATAAAATATTTAGTGATGCATTGAGAAATGGCCAAACAAACTTAGGTTTTAAATTATTTGGCAAGATTAGTTTATTTAGTGAAGCTTTTGCTGCATTTAAGCTCAACACAAAATATTAGCTGATGCATTGATAAATAATAATAAAAACTTAAAATATTTAGTCAAGTGTAGTACATTTAGTGAAAGTTTAGCTGTATTTAAGCTCACCAGAACCATTTGCTGATGCATTAAGATATGACAAAATAAACTCTAAGTATTTGGCGCAGAGTAGTACATTTGGTAATTTTTAGCTGCATTTAAGTTTTAACAGAAAACATTTGCTGATGTATTCAGAAAAGCTTGTTAAGGAATTAATCTTAATTAAACAAGTACTGGCATTGAGGTACGAGGAAAACAAGGCCTTCCTTGAAAAACAACTAAGAAGGCTTTTTTATTTTTTCATGAGACTTTCGCTGGAAATCTTCAAAGAAACTACTCATTCTTTCTGTCCATAATTGTGAATCTTTTTAAACTCTAAAACAGGGTCCTTTAAAATGTGTTATGAACAGCGGTCTTTTTAAGCTCTAAAAGAGGGGCCTTTAAAATGTGTTATGAACAGCGGCCTGTATAAAACGGATAGCATGGATAAAATAGTGTAGAAATTTAATGAATCTGTTATAATTAACTTGCTTAAATTAAAAAATACTATTTAAAAATAAACATCCTTCTGAAATAGATAATTTAGTAGAAAACAAGTATAAGGCTCAATGCCAGCATGCCTGCTTAAGAAAGGTAGGAATAATAGAATG
>JASDQU010738040.1:24519-40412 GCA_032191745.1 Picea mariana | reverse complement strand
AAATGTTAGAAACCAACATTTGATCAACGTTCTTGGTGTTTCTGCTACCAGTGCAGTGTTTCTTGCAGCACATGACTCCTCCTTAATCATTGCAGAGATCCTATTGAAAACCATTAATGATGTTGGCCCTTCTAATGTGATTCAAGTAATCACCGATAATGCAACAAACTGTAAGGGAGCAGGTAAAATCATTGAGCGAGCTCATCCACACATCTTTTGGTCTGGGTGTTTGGTGCACACCTTGAACATTTTATTGCATGATATTATCAAGCATAAAGGTGGATGGATTAATGACTTGTACAAAAGAGGGAAGAAACTCATCAAATTTGTCACATGTCATACAAGGGTCAATTACTTTTATGGCACTTATTCCAGGTTACATCTACTTAAGGTTGCCAAAACTAGATTTGCTAGCTATTGCATCATCCTAAGGCACCTATTGAAGGTGAGACAAGCTTTGGGTGCTATGGTGATGAGTGATGCATGAGATGAAATAAGCACTGATAGAGAAGGTGCTAATGCAGTGAAGGAGACATTTCTTGATAGTCAGTTTTGGTCACAGGTTCGGTATGTGTTGCAATTCACCAAGCCAATTTATAACATGATCAAGTTTGTAGATTCAGATCGACCAATCATTGGAGAGGTGTATGAGCAAATGGATAGCATGCTGGGGTAGATTAAAGACATTGTTGAGCCTAGAGATGTCAACCTGTATAATCATATTCATGTAGAGGTGGAAAAACGGTGGGAAATGCTAAATATTCCACTACATTCCTTAGTATATGTGCTAACACCTAAATACTATCATGTATCATGGCTTCATCACCAACACCTGGTGGTGGGTCCAAGAAAAAACCACACCAAGATCTAGAGGTTCAAAATGGTTATATGACAACATTAGAAAAAATAGTCCCAGACGAGGAGGAGTGTGACACCATAAGGAGACAATTGAGCCAATACATCCTTAGCCATGGTGCCTTTGGGACGAACCTTGCAATTAGGGATCGAGGGAATTTGAATTTTCTCGAGTGGTGGAACATGCATGGCGGTGTTGCCCCATAATTGCAACGTTTGGCAACACGGGTGCTTTCACAGGTGGTGAACACTTCTTCTGCCCAGAGGTGTTGGAGCACCTACAGTTTCATCCGTAGCGTCAGAACAAATAGGTTGAATGTAAACTGGTCAGAGAGTTTGGTTTATGTTCATTACAACTTGCGATTGTTGCCCCATTACTGTGAGGAGGCAAAGATGGATAAAAACTTGAAGCGTTGGGATAACAATCCAGAGGAGGATAATTTAGAGGATGGAGTATTGGTTTTAGAGCAATTGGAGAATGCTCTTTTGGATGATGATGATCATGTTGAGATGCCACTCCCATCCACTTCCATGGTCCCCATGTCTATGACTCCAGGTACAACACTAGGGGCTTCATCTTCACTTTTGCCGCGACCGTCGACATCTACTTCTGCACAGTTTCTTCCTTCTTAGGAGGCTCCACTACCACCACAAGGAGGCCCATGCAACAATCGTGGTGGTGGAAGGAGGATGGGATAGTTGTGTGATGTTTCTCCTTTTTCATTGCTTTACATGTCATAGTCTATAGATGATAGATTCATAGTATTTAGCAACTAGCTAAGTTTAAAGTTTAAAGTTTAAAGTTTAAAGTTTATTGTTTTGGACCTTTCGGTCTTCATACTTCAGTGCAAATGGCCTATTTTGTAAACATAACTATTTGGTCATGACTCATGTTATTGTTAACAGTTGTCGGATTATGGATAACTCATTTCATTCCATAAGTTAATGGTCTACTTTCTATTATATGGCTTAAAAATTTGTATGTTGGTTTGTATTTGTAAGTTTTTAATTGCTAGAATCTAGATGGTTGATGCTCGAATGATTAATCATTGATGTAATATGGATGCCATTTCTATCTATATTAATGTACAAATATGCGTGGTTTCATATATTCTGCAACTAATTTGTCTTTCTGCATGTTTTTTTAATATAAATGCAATACATACATATATATATATAAAACAAACACTCTCGGGACTCTCCTGCTTCGAAGATTTTTGGAAAATGACGCTTTCGATGCTCCTGCTTCGCTCCATGCTTTGGTAACATTGATCACAAGGAAGGCAACTCACAAAACGCATAGTTACTTTATGCAATGCTAGTATTGGAGTGAGGCAGGATGTTATCACATCAACTTGGGGGCTTGCACCCCAAAGAGAGCTTCCAGATTGGCAAAGCTTTCGATTCATTAGTACTTCATTAAGGGGACTTGTACCCTAAAGAGAGCTTCTGGATTGGCAAAGCTTTCGGTTCATGTAGTACTTCATTAAGGGTACTTAGCTTTAATCTAAACATTAGTAGAGCCTTGTAAGATATTGGTGAAATATAATTTGGCTTATGTTTGTTTATCTGCCAATCTTAGGCTATAACAACTTCTTATGAGTTGCTAATTGTTATAAATTTTGCTGATTGTTATATATTGAAGAAACTTTAGTAAACACTCTTTATAATTACCGTTGTCCTCCCGTTTAAATGGTCGATTACAAGAAAGATTTTGGAGGAGTAAAACGGAACTCATCTTACAATGGATAATTTGGCCAATATGGTAGTGGTTTTCAATAAATATTTGAAGGAATTTTAACTCACTCCAAGTTTTGAACAATTGTTGTTTGAAAGAATTAAGTTAATTGGGAGTTTTCTGGTGTAGGGGCTTTTTGACAGAGATTTGCAGCTTAAGATGCACTTGGGCTAGGTCATATCCCTAGCTACCATTCGTCCACCCCTAGCTTGACTTTGCATGTTTGTTTTAGGTATGGTGTCCCCAACCCCCTTATGTTCCCTCATTGGGAATGGCTCCTGCCTCCCTTCCACTGAAGGGGATGGGATTTGCATCATCTCTAAAAGACTCAACCATTCAACCCTAGAAGGTGTTGGCTCCTTTTGGTACACCAAAGATCACAACTCCCTTTGCCGTAAAGGGGACAATTGTAGATCTGCCTTTGGAGGATGCATGCTTGCTTTTGGTGGGTGCAGGTGTCGTGTTGGCACAATTAGTTTGTTCATTGTTAGCTTCCTGCCCCTAGGGCTAGTAAAAACCTTCAAGGAGGCTATTGTGGTGTACTTGCCCTTCCCTCCATGCTGGCAGCTGGGTACCTACTTCACCAACTCAAAATTTTGCTTTCTTAACTGATTTGAATTGCAACTGAAACTAGCATTTGGGGCATCCAACATCGCCCGTCGACCCTTAATGCAACTATATGTAGATTTCTAATTGCATGCACAAAAAGATGATTTTCACATATATACTCCTTCATTTATGATTATGTATGCAATTCACATTAAATGTAGAACATGAATGGAATTCTACAATCATTACATGCAATATTTAATTATTTAACTAGGCATTCCATAAAAACTCGTGTCCACATTCATTATCATGAGAATTCGAGTATAATTCTAGGCATAGTATTTGTTTTCTAGAATCCAAATAGAATTCAAAAAGTTAAATACAACAATACAATTAGACATGAATACTAATCTTTATCGGAATTCTGTCCTAGAAAATTGTTTGTGTAGGAGCAATTCGCCTCCCTCAAGCCAAGCTATGATTCCACTAGGGCGAAGGACACATATAGGTTCTATCTCTCACTCGACACACCCACTTGTACATTGGACTCAACCAAACTAGACACACACAATTACTACTCTTTAAGTATAGACCTTTAGGCATCTCAACCAACCATCAATCAACTGTGGACCTCTTCCTCTTAGCCGATCACAACACATGCTCATATATTTCCCTTCTCAACTACCAAGTCCCTTAGGAAATCCGTATCAGGAAGTGCAATAGTGTAGCCAAGAAGAGTTGATGCCATCAAATTGCCGTTGGGAGATCTGGAATGGCAATGCTTGGCTTAGATCCAATCTACTCTCAACATAGACACAAGGGCGTACATTGTGTTACTACTTGAAAATGCAAGTCCATTTTGCATTTTCAGAGGCATTGTATACAACAACACTATATCAGGAGATGTGGGAGTTTGGGATTAGTTATGGGTTTGAGCCTCATCTTGTTATCATGCGTGGGAGAGATAGTGGTACATTTTCTTTCCACATCGAAGGATGCTCGCGTGTTTGGAGGAGTGCTTTATTGTTGAGTTCATCTATTTGGAGGCACTATTCCACATGTGGCAACATCTCATGTTTGGGGCACTTTGCTAGTTACACGTTTTTATGCATATTTCTCCAATTAGGGTACCTTTGACATTCCCTGAGACAATCTCTACATATTTTGGAGGCTTGAGTCATAAACGGACCTTTGGCACACTTGCAAGAAAAGGGAGAAACTTCTAGAAGGATGGCTTGCATTAGGATGAAGAAGCTACTAAGAGGAGTGCTCCGCCAAGAGAAGGCTCTTATGAATTTTAAGTTATATTTTATGAAGGGTTCTAGATACTTCTAAGGATATTTTAATGGAGGCTTTTAGGAGGTTATTTAAAATTAATTATTAGAAGAAAATAAGGAGGAATCTCTAGGGGTTTCTGACTAATACTTTATTAGAAGTTTCTAGAGGAATATTTTTCCCTAGAAGCTTCAAGGGTTTTCTTTATACTATTTTATTGAGGCCTCTAGTCTTTTCTAAATATATTTTATTGAGAGGTGGATAGAAAAGAAATGCTATAAAGGAGAAGCACCTCTCATTTGCAAAGCAGAAGTACAAAAGCAAAAAATACCCCTGGAAGGCCAAGGTCATTGTCATTTTCAGGTTAAAGGGAGGTGTTATCGCACAGTTTGTAGATAGGAGAAGAGGCTACAAAGTAGAGAGTCAAACTGGCGTAATAGGAACCTATCCCACCCAATGTCACCACGATGGGATGGTTCTTTCTCTTTAGGGAGGTGAGGCCCAGGGGAGATGTCCTCGGTGACCTGGGGTTTTGAAGAGGCTAAAGGATAATAAAAAAATGACAAGTTTCCCCCTTCACAAATCACCACCGATTAGATGTTCCTGGCTAAACAACCAATAATAAAGTAAAACCCAAAGAATCCAAGAGTTGGTTGAATATTACAAGCTTAAGAGTATCTGCTCAGTTTTTCAACCTTCCCTTGAGAATTTGCTAGTCGTCTGATACATTCTTGTCAATCCCTTCCCAGACTTCAGAGTGTGAGAACGTCTTAGGTAGCCAGTGTGCGGACCTTTTGAGTTAGTGTTCTGAACCTTGGACTTTTCATGACCCCTTCCTGAAGTGGATTGAGTACTTTCCTCAGAGATGGACTTGGCAGGATTTTGTCCCTCCCACCCGCCTCCATGAGTTAGACTTTGAGATCTCCGACGATATGATATATGTTCTAACCCATGTCATTTTTGTGCTTGATTTATCACTGTTTTGGTTTATGATGAAGCACAAAGGCAGGTATTGTTGGACATTGTTGGATTGGTTACACTAGCCGTTTGACTACATCGAACATCCAGCCAACAGGTAAGTATAGGTAAGTAGTTTGCTTCACATTATTGATTGTCTTATTTCAGTCTATATATATCTATGTATGTTGGGGTGGCATTACCGCCCCATTTTTGTTACTGATGCCCCTATCGAGATTGAGAAGATCTGCAGGTTATGCCAGAGATGTTGAGGTTTTCATGCGCTCTACGGTGAGCACATGTCCCCGAGTTGGAGCCAGATATTATCCCCAATTTTTAGGGATAACTAGGAGATCATGTCTCGAGAACCACAAGTCCTAGACATGGAGTACCGAGAGCAAGATTGACCTGAGCATGGCCCTGGAGGGCCCATCCTTTTCTTCTTCCATCAGCTTTGTCTTGTCAGCAGCAGCAGCATCCATCACCATCGGCTTGGTCTTGTATCAGAAGAGGTTCTTGCTCCATGAGGTAATTGGTTCAGGTATCATGGTATGTGTCACTTTTGATCATTGAAACCTTTAAATATATGCATATGATTCCTTTTATCTCTAACAACTACTTGGATCTTACATTAGCCTACATGACCATGCTTGGGTAAATTGATTGGGTGCCCTAGCAAGCATGTGCCCATAGGTCTTGGTTTGCCACTGGGGTTAGTTTTAGGGGTTAGTATGCTAATTAAGGCTGCTAAATAGGGCTGTAACAGCAATTGTAGCAGCAGTAATATGGTTGTTAGTGTTAATGAAAGTTTCAAGAAGTTTGTTTGGTCTCATTCATCCACAAGAGTGTAAAACTCAGTGCCTTTTAGGGCTTATGGAGTCAATAACAGTGACAATATCACTTGGGAAATATAATAATGATAATGCTTAGCTAAGGGAAGAAGTAAATGCAAGAAGTGTTGGCACTTCAAGGCCTCAAGCATTTGCCCCTTCTAAGGGAGGTTTTGCTAGAGAGTAGGCACTTCTAGGCCCTAGTGTACCTTCCTTCCTTAGCTTTTTTGAAAGACAATTTAGTTGGTGACAAGAATCAGATTACTAGAGAGCTATCACTTTAGGGCTCTAATAATCATTCTTAAGAAAATGTACAATTGGCAAGATCAAGCTAGTAGAATAGTTATAGAGAGAAAGAAGCATTTGTTGTTTCTCCCCTAGGGTTTAAACAAGCAATTTCATAATCTTAGACATGAAACAAGAAAATTTTACCACAAACATTCATTGCATGAATAAAAATGCAGATTTTCCACTTACTTCACCAAGAATAATCAAGTCAAACCCTAGTTGAAGACCATTCCACCATGAAAAATGTCAAAATACACCATAAAGCTCTCCCAAGAGGTGTGCACTAGTTATTTCAGCCAATAACCCTTAAAGAGGGCAAAAATTTCAAACCACCACTTGTGTGTGATGAGTTCTTCTGATAAAATGAGAGTACTTTATCTTTATTTATACAAAACTTTGACCTTTAATTAGTTTTAGGTCAAAATTAAGGCCAACCAGGGCAATTTACAATAAAATCCAATTTTGACATAATAAAAATTAATTACAATCTAAAAACATCTCCAAGGGTGACGTCATGCCCTTCTAGGGTGATGTTGAGGCCTAAAGGTGGAACGTTGAGCCTAAAATATAGGGCGCTTGGCCTCTAGAGGCCCTAGATGATGCCCACACGTGCCACCAAGCTCATAACTGCCTCCAAAATGAAAACCCTAGCTCTATATGACATCTAGGGTCATGATGGTGACGTCCAGGACCCTCAAGGGCCAACATCCATGTGGAAGAGCAAGGTCCCCCTGGATCTAGGTCTGCCAGGGTGCCTCCAAAGGCAACGTCCTTCTTTTTCCCGGTGCAAATCTTCAGTTTCTTCTTACCCCTGGCTGGGGTTGCAGCATCCATTTGTGGGCTTTAAGCCCTCATGAAGGTCTGAGCTAATCATTCCCTCATGTGTACCTGTCCACCAGGCAAGGTCTGCAGCAACAACAAGTATGCCCTCCAAGGGTTCATAAGTCACAGGGATCATAGCATGTAAATCACATCCAATAATTAAATTACCTAAACATGTGCATTAAACCCCCTTTAACCCAGACAAATGCTCAAAGGCGTTATGCAATTTAACAAGTTAAGTTTGGAGAAGGTCTCAGGGTGTCCTATTGAGCTAACCTCCCTTAGTTTGGTGTGTTTCCCAGGTAGGATCTAATCCAAGTCATGTAAGTGTATGAGGTGGCATGGGGTAAGTATTTGGGCATGGGGTGCATGTAATAACAAGGAAATGTAAAGCCTTACTTGTGGGTGCCTTTGTAGAGGGCGAGTTGCACCTTGTCATAAATGCAATTGTTTCCTAGCCCATTCATTGCCTTTTCTTCTTAGCTTTAGTTCTTTTGATCTTTTGCTTTTGTGCTTCAAGGGAAAATTAGAGGGCCAGTGTCTTGGCTTGATGACCAGAGGTGACAGCATTATCCACAAACATTTCACGGAAATGAGAAGGTTGGCTCGTGATGAGACTCCCCTTCTCTTGGCTATGCCACCAAGAGCCACTACCCTGGTTTGGTGACCAGATAGGTGGTAGTGTCATACCGCTACATGCCCATGGTCACAATAGCTCGGCTCGTGATGAGACCTCCTATCCATCAACTAGTACCTTGAGTGTTTATGTATCTTATGGGTCCCCTTTTCTTACTGAGAAGCTTTTTACTGCTTTCTCGAGGATCCCTGGGCAAAGCATCTCAAAGGTTTCAACATTGGCTTTTAACTCTTGCCAGCTACTTTCACCCTCTGGGCCTTTAGCCCCTTCTTCCCACAAGGTAAGGTACAACCCTTCCTAGCGTAGCCAATCACAATGCCCAAACAAGGATAGGGGAGATGGAAGGAATAAAGATGGAAAGTGGTAAGTATGGAGGGAACGGACAATGACTTTTCACAGACCCACCCAGTGGCAACCCATCCTAAAGGGAAACCAACTTACTAGGGCACTGTGTTACCCTTCCAAGTATAAACGAGGCAAAGAGCATAATTTCCAAGCAAAGGTCATGAAATGAAGAAGGATTTGATACAACATATTCAAGTGCTTCAAAAATTAGAGTGATACATACCATGATACCCAGACTCGTTACCTCATGGAGCAAGACCCACCGCTACTTCAGGACCAGGCTGGTGGGATGGATATTGTTGGTGGTGGTGAGTGGACTGCACTGAAGAAAAGAGGGGCCCTCTAGGGCCATGCTCAATTCACATGCCTCTCGGTACTCCATGTCTCAGACCTGTGGGCCTCGAGACGTGATCTCCTTAGTTATCCCTAGGGTAGGGGATAACAGGACCAAGGCTCAATCGAATGGGTATCCATGTGAGGTACATCATCCAAGGAGGGGCTTATGTGGTCAAATGTATCCATCAAACCTGGAGGCATGTACACAAGTCAAATGCAACATAGAAAGTGAGTCATGGCAATGTAAAATCCATTAGATAGATCGCATTAAGTATCCTCTTCAAACTTCACACTAGCTCATAAAACTATACAATTTGCCAAGTTTAGGTATGGGAGGATCATCATTAAACCCTATTAGGTGTGCCAATACCCAAGAAAAGTAGTATTTCCCAAGAAACCCATCAAGGAGTATGTGTAATCACATATGGTATGGTTTGGGGTTTACTTCATTGGTGGTGGCATAGTCATGTAAGCTTATGTATGATAGTCATTCTCATGGGCGCCTTTGTATGAGGGAGTACTTAGGTAATGAGTTTCCCTTTTCTCGGCACTATGTCTTTCCAAACCCCTATTTTCCTTTTTCTTTATTCAATCAACCTTTTTTGGCTTTTGATTTTCATTTGCTAAGTCCTTTTTGTTAGGTATGCATTCATTCACATTGCATAGGACTTCGGGTGATGGCCTCTTGAAGAGGGGGCAGAGCTCATGCTTCTTTATTCTTTCTTGGTTCTTGACTTTACTTTTCTTTCTTCTTTGTTTTGCTTTGCATTTTGAGTTTAACATTTGCTCTTTCCATATATATTTTTTATATCAAGCTGCATCAACCTTGAACATTTTAGCTTCTTCTTCTCATGGGATTAAGAAACATGAACCTGTATGGGTGACATATGACAACCAACCCAAAAGAAGGGATAACTGAAATGGAAAAATGGAGCATGTTACATATGGATTGGGATATGGACACATTGCCCCTATCAAGGCCCCCCACTAGTACAACACTCTACCCAGGAGTGACGACACTTGACTAGGAGATGATGATGACCACCAAGGTGAAACAAGGAAAAAGGTATAAATCCAAATCATCGTCATCTATCATCTGATTCAACCCATGGCCACTATTTTCATGTCAAATACATTGAGCATTAACACTTAATGTGAAGCATTAAAACAAGGTACCTCATGTGTGTCATGCACCATATCATCTAATGTGGGTCAGCTAAGCATAGAGTGGGAGGCATCTATGGGCAACTGTCTGTGGAAAATCCAGAATGTCATCATCGGCACTGCTGTCTGTGGAGTGGATCATGGGAGAAAAAAAATCTCTAGTTAGCCCTAGATGTGAGGGGGTAACACCTCCCATGCAAATATCATCCTATCCAAGATAAACCTTCCCTGCATGTAATCACAAAACCTCTCAAAATATCCATCATACTGCATGTACAAAATCTCTCAAAAGATCCATTGTCCTACTGCTACATGCACAAAATCTTGATTATGTCATTGTATGTTGCATATTACATTCATGCCATCTATGGTTGCAGGTGATTATTCCATTTATTATCTAGTTATAGTAGCCCTATCTTTATCACATGTTGCACCAAGAGAAGTGAGGTTCTCTACAGCCGGAGTGGAGATAGATGTGTCTTCTGTGTGTAACACTAAATAATAAAAATAAATAAATAAAAACTACCTCTTATTTTTCTTACCATATTTAAGAAATAATTATAAAAACTAGCATAGATCCATGTTAACCTCCTATCTATTAAGTATTGAGAGAGATGAAAATAGCGTCTATAGATGTACCTCAAGTTTTTTACCCCTCTTGGTGCTTAATAGATCTGGGGTTAACATGGATCTATCCTAAGAATTGGGCAGGTGAAATACCAAGCTTGAGTGGTGAAAAGCTTAGGGGTTGTAATCATCAGCTCAGTTACATGAGTTAGTGTCCAGAGTCAACTTTACTAATAGCAACCACTATGCGGACCTTGAGATGCTTTTAGTATTGATGTAATCATTGCTAGTAAGAATCATGGTGTAAAGAGAGAAAACTCTTGAAAAATAATGTTTTCTCCTTTCTATTGACCAATAAATTGACTATAGTTGTGGCCCCTTTGTTGAATTATATAGCTTTGAAAGTTATTTTCCCTATTGTAACTAACCATGTAAATAAAGTTTTGATATAGTGTTAACTTTATGTCAAGCATCAAACACATGACAAGTGTCAACCATATGCCATGTGTCAACCTCATAGCACCTCTAAGAGGGCTGCTTAGGGAGGTTGTAGTGGCTAGCTTAGGGAGGCTGCTTAGGATGGTTGGAGTGGCCAGCTTAGGGGGGGTTGCTTAGGGTGGTGGTAGGACAGTTGTATAATAGTTGTCATACAATCCTATGACAACAATTAGGGCAGCCTCTAGAAGAGTCAAAGGAAGTGACCTTTGGGAGCATTAGGAGGTGGCTCTTGGGAACTTTAGGAGGTGACTCTTGGTAGCCAAAGGAGGGCAGGTATGACATTTGTTATACAGTTGTCATACATTCTTAGGGGGTTGCTTAGGCAGCCAAACCAACCTATAAAAAGGGGCATTCACTTACCATTTACATACCTTTGTTTTGCTGGAGTCTTATGTTGAGGCAAGGCATCTATTTGTTGAAGTATTTTTTGTTGGTATATGACTAATATCTTCTAGAATTTTATGTTGGTATATGGCTGCTAGTTGTTGGAGTCTTTTGTTGGTATATGGAAGCTAGTTGTTGAAGTATACTATTGATCACGGTTACCAAAACCGGACCAGTCATTGAACTGGTCGACCCAAAAAACCGGAACCGGAAAAAAACCGATCACGAAAAATACACAAAATATTCAAATTTTGAAAATAAAATACATATTCATGTGCATCCATGTGAATCCAAACCAGTATACAAAAATTTGCAAAGTTTCTAACAAGTAACATTGTATAAAACCAAAATAGCACTAACAGTAAGTGGCAAGTGCACTCCAGAGTCCATAGTCATGTGAATATCTGGATTCTAAATCAAAATACATCATCAAAAAAGCTCTAAATGGCCTATAAAGTCCAAAAATAACTCTAGAGTCTAGGCTAGAGGCTAGAGAGTAGAGACTACACAATCTAATACTCTGAATCTGCATAATGAAACTCAAACTCAGAGGACTCAGACTCGGACTAAGACTCAGACTCAGAGTCATCATCTACATCCTCAACATGAGTAGACTCAACAGGGGGATTCCGAGCCTGGCTTGATTCCCTTGGTCCAGGGGGATTCCGAGCCTGGCTTGAGTCTCTTTCTTTTTTTATTTTTTTAAAAAATTTGCAAATCTCCTCGCTTTTCTGGCCGTACGGAACAAAAAAATAAAATAAAATATAAAATAAAACCGGTAAAATTAAAAATAAAAAATAAAACGGTTTTGTACGGAACCGGTCAAAAGCGGTTTGAATGTTTGGTTTGAACCGGTAAGCCCTATGAACCGGTCCGACCAGCCGGTTTTACCGGTTCTGGTAACACTGCTATTGATACAAGCACTCTATTCTTGTTGAAGTCTTCTATTGTTCCTTGCTGATATAAGGCTGCTACAAATACTATGTTAAAGCTGTCATAACTCTGCTACAGCAAGAAGGAAAGTCAGTTATCTTTTGGTGAGTTTGTCAAGTTGTTACTATAAGTGTTAGTTCAGCTATTTGTGAAGTTTGTAAGTGTTGAAACAAAGGTATTGTTTCAACCCTCTGAATCCTAGCTAGTTACTCTAAATTCTTGTACCGGTATTGTACTTTGTTGAAGAATCTAAAGAGAAGTTTTTGCTGGGTTTTCTACCCCAAGAGGGTTTCCCAGGGTATACTTGTGTCCTCTCTGTGATTGTCTCACTTTCAGTGATCCTGATATATGCAAGATGTATTGGTATGTTGGTCGTATGCTGTAAATTTTTAAATTTACCTACATGCATCAGTTTTTCAACATGGTATTAGAGCTTCCTTGAAATAAGCCATTTCTACAGAGAGTTATTAGATTTGTGAAGGAGACCACGGTATTTCAGTTTTTGAAGGAAGTCAAAAACAAGGACAAAATGATGTCAAGCACTAAGCTTGATGAGAAACTTGAGGGACCTAATAACTTCAGAGCATTGAAGTATAGAATATCCCTTGTTCTGGAAGAAAATGACTTATCAGATTATGTTATGGAAGAGGTTGCAGAACCTGAGGAAGAAGAAGCTAAAGGTAAGTACAAGAAGAATCTGATAAGGGCAAAGAGAATAATTGCAGATTCTATAAAAGACCATTTTATTCCTCGTGTATCATCCTTGAAGACTCCCAAAGAGAAGTTTGATGTTCTATCTTGTCTATATGAAGGAAGGAACATAAACAGGAAGATGGCTTTGAGGACTCAACTCAAAAATGTAAAGATGCAGAAGTCTGAATCTATTCATGCCTTCTTTACAAGAATTTCTCAGATTAATGAACAAATTATAGCTATCTATGACTCAATTGAAGAAGTTGAGTTAGTAATGACTGCTTTGAATGGACTTCCGAAGTCGTGGGACTCTTTCATAAGAGGAATTTGTTCAAGGAGTAAGTTAACAAAGTTTAGCAGGCTATGGGAAGATTGTGTCCAAGAAGAAGAAAGGTTTGTAGCTCGTGGGTTCTCTCAGAAAGAGAGAATAGATTATGAAGAAACCTTTGCTCCTGTGGCAAGATACACTTCCATTAGAGCTACTATGGCTATAGCTGCAAAGATGGGATGGAAACTACATCAGATCGATATAAAGACTGCTTTTCTGAATGGTGTAATAGAGGAGGAAGTGAGCAGCCACAAGGATTTGAGATACATGACAGTCAGACACATGTGTGCAGATTAAAGAAAGCCTTGTATGGCTTGAAGCAAGCACCCAGGACATGGAAATAAAAAGCTCATCACTGATTGCAAGAAGAAGCTTGCTTTAGAATTCGAAATGAAAGATCTGGGTCAGATGCACTATTTCCTAGGTCTGGAAGTATGGCAGAATCCAGGTGAGATTTGTCTTAGTCAAGGAAAATATGCTATGGAAATTCTAAAGAGATTTGGAATGATGGATTGTAAATCCATGACTACACCTATGACGACAAATCCAAAGTTATTATGTGATACTTCATCAGAGATAGTGGATGCCACTTTGTATAGGCAAATGATTGGTTCATTGATGTATTTAACGAATACAAGGCCAGACATATGTTTTGTTGTGAACACTTTAAGTCAGTATATGATTGAACCCAGACATGTTCATTTGATCGTAGCAAAACATGTGATGAGATACTTGAAAGGTACCATTGAGTATGGTATCAAGTATGATGCAGATTGTGAGTTCAGACTACAGGGATACTCTGATTCAGATTGGGCTGGTAGTGTCAGAGATCGTAAGAGTACTTCAGGATGTTGTTTTAGTTTGGGATCAAGTATGATCTCATGGTTTAGCAGGAAGCAAACCAGTGTTGCGCTTAGTACAACTGAGGCAGAATATATGGCAGCATGTTTAGCATGTACTGAAGCAGTATGGCTATGAAAATTACTTTCAGGATTATTTGATATTGAGTTAGATGCTACTAGTATTTGCTATGACAATCAGAGTTGCATAAAGTTGTCAGTGAACCCCATGTTTCATGACAAATCAAAGCATATTGGAATCAAATATCATTTTATCTGTGATGTGGTAGAAAAGGGAGCAGTGAAGCTTCACTATGTGGCTACCAATGAGCAGGTTGCAGATGTGCTAACCAAACCTCTGTCAAAGGTGAAGTTTGAGTACTTCAGAGACAAACTTGGACTAGTCCCTCGTAAGAGGGAGTAAAGAGTTGCATATGGGATTCTGGTGATAGTAGCTACTAGCGGGGCAAGTCATTTACAGGTAGGATGTGGGCTATTCTATTTTATTCTTATCTAGTATGAAAAAGGATTGGCTCTAAGATTACTCGTCCAGTATGAAAAAGGATTGGCACTGAGTAAGACAGTTCTTGGTGAACTGTATATCTTCCTCAAGCATATGGCTAGTAGGACAGTTCTTGGTGAACTGCAAAAATAGTTCTTGGTGAACTGAGTGAATAAAATCCTGTAATAACAGCAGTGTGCTCACCAGAGATGCTATTGATCCCAATGCTAGCTATGGATATAAAACTTCTCTTGATGAATAGATTCTACATGGATCAACAAGTCAATGGCCAAGTAAAGACAAATGGATGTAACAGTTGGTACTAGCAAAATACCTTCCTTGCTAAGAGAGAGTGTTGAATTATATAGCTTTGGAAGCTATTTTCCCTACTGTAACTAACCATGTAAATAAAGTTTTGATATAGTGTTAACTTTATGTCAAACATCAAACATATGACAAGTGTCAACCATGTGCCATGTGTCAACCTCATAGCACCTCTAAGAGGGCTGCTTAGGGAGGTTGTAGTGGCTAGCTTAGGGAGGTTGCTTAGGATGGTTGGAGTGGCCAGCTTAGGGGGGTTGCTTAGGGTGGTGGTATGACAGTTGTATAACAGCTGTCATACAATCCTATGACAGCAATTAGGGCAGCCTCTAGAAGAGTCAAAGTAAGTGACCTTTGGGAGCATTAGGAGGTGGCTCTTGGGAACTTTAGGAGGTGACTCTTGGCAGCCAAAGGAGGGCAGGTATGACAGCTGTCATACATTCTTAGGGGGCTGCTTAGGGCAGCCAAACCAACCTATAAAAAGGGGCATTCACTTACCATTTACATACCTTTGTTTTGTTGGAGTCTTCTGTTGAGGCAAGGCATCTATTTGCTGAAGTATTTTTTGCTGGTATATGACTGATATCTTCTGGAATTTTATGCTGGTATATGGCTGCTAGTTGTTGGAGTCTTCTGCTGGTATATGGCAGCTAGTTGTTGAAATATACTGCTGATACAAGCACTCTATTCTTGTTGAAGTCTTCTGCTGTTCCTTGTTGATATAAGGCTGCTATAAATACTATGTTAAAGCTGCCATAACTCTGCTACAGAAAGAAGGAAAGTCAGTTATATTTTGGTGGGTTTGTCAAGCTGTTACTATAAGTGTTAGTTCAGCTATTTGTGAAGTTTGTAAGTGCTGAAACAGAGGTATTGTTTCAGCCCTCTGAATCCTAGCTAGTTACTCTAAAGTCTTGTACTGGTATTGTACTTTGTTGAAGAATCTAAAGAGAAGTTTTGGCTGGGTTTTCTACCCCAAGAGGGTTTCCCAGGGTATACTTGTGTTCTCTCTGTGATTGTCTCACTTTCAGTGAT
>JASDQU010738039.1:148288-164084 GCA_032191745.1 Picea mariana | reverse complement strand
GTTGGGTGGAAACGAGCACCCCTCGCAGCAGTTGCATCACACCTGGTGTTTTTTGATAAGTGTTATATCTTGTATCTTAAATTTAAATATTCTGACATGTATGCTCATGGTTTGTGAAATTATGAATGATTTCAGTATGAAACTGTCTGTATGGTGTTTTGATCAGAAATGGTGGCTGCATGCTTATATTGGAAAGACCACATATGACTTACGTATATATATTTATATTTATATGTATGTATATGCTGAACGGATTCAGTATTCAAGTCTGCTCTCGGGAAATTTACTACCTTATTTGTCTCAAGTAATGCCCTGAATAGATCTTCCCACAGGGACACCCTTGTTAAAGTTTACCCAAGAATCTGCCGGGGGATTTTATGGCGTAAGTCTGAAAAACCCTGCACGAGAAAGAATGGTCCTCTTAGAATTAGGACATTTCGGTGTTTTGGAACTCGGGGTACCTAAGTGTGAGTTCCCTTGTACTCGCAAGTCCCGAAACCCCGATTAGCAAAATCCCAAAATGATAGCATGTGGATGGGTTAGAACATATCGGTGTTTTGGCACCCGGGGTACCTAAGTATGAGTTTCCTTGTACTCGCAAGTCCCAAAACCTTGACTTGTGAAGTCCCAAAATGATAGCATTCGGATGAGTTACGATATTTCGGCATTTTGGTACCTGGAATACCCAAGGGCGAGATCCTTGTACTCGCCAGTCCTGAAACCCCGACCCGCGAAATTCCGATGGGTGAAATCTCGAAATAGGTGAGCAGGTTAAAGAGTTGGTATTTTGGAGTTTCGGCTTCCGGAAGATCTAGGTGCGAGGCCTCCGGTCTGCGCACATCATGAGACTCCGATTCTCGAAAACCCTGAATTGGACCAGCATGGGTAAGTATTGATGTTCGACATTTCAGGAACCGGGATAATCAAGGATAAGTTCCCTCGTACCCGCTAGTTGCGAAATCCCGAACTGCGAAACCTTGAATTTGGTCGAGTGTATGATGAGCGGGTGTATCAACTTTTCGGTATTTGGGTAGTCGAGGAGTGTGAATCTTCGACCTCTTGTATCACGAAGTTCCGATATACGAAACCCCGACTCGCGGAATCCCGAATTGGCATAGTGTGACTTGGTTCGGCATTTCGGCGTTTCGGTACCCGGAACAACCCAAGGGTAAGTTTCCCTTATACTCGCAAGTCCCGAAATCCTGACTTGCGAAACCCCGAAAAGATAGAGTGTGGAGAAGTTATTATACCTCGATGTTTCGGCACTCGGGGTACCTAAGTGCGGGCCCCACGAATTCGTCAGTCTTGAAACCCCGATTAGCGAAATCTCGATGGAGAAAACCCCGAAATAGTGGAGTATGTTTAGAGATTCTGATGACTTGGAGTTTTCAGCTTCCGGGAAACCTAGGAGCGTGACCCCTTGTTCTCACATAACGCGAAATCTTGAAAGGAGAAATGCCGAAATAGCTTAGCACGGATAATATTGGGTGTTTCGGTATTTCGGTACCCGAGATACCTATTGGCAAGTTCTCTTTCACTCGCCAGTCCCAAAAACCCAAAGTACGAAACCCCGAAATAATAATAGTGCGGATGAAATATGGTGTTTCGGCACCCGGGGTACCTAACGATAAGTTCTCCTGTCGTCGCATATCCCGAAAACCCGGTTTGCAAACTCCCGAAATCGACAGAGTGGTATATATATATATATATATAGGTTTCGGAGTTTCGGCTCCAGGGAAACCTAAGTGAGAAACCTCATGTCGTCGCATATCCCGAAATCCTGGTATGTGAAATCTCGAAGGGTAGAGTACCACGGCTTAATCCGAGTTGCTGTTAATCTCGTTAAGCAGTTAGATCAATTTCGGGTTTCGGCCCTTCGAAAGACAAGAGAGAAAAGGGAAATACATGCATCGCGATTTCCCGAATCGCGAAAGTCGACAAGCACCTCTTCGATAAGGCCTATGGTCATAGGCATTGATCCTATGAGGGACTTTAAAAGGGAAAGGAGGGTCTGCGATAGGCTCCTTAGAATTTAAAAAGGAAAGAAAGCCGAAAATTTTCTAGCCCCGTGGTGGGTGTGTTACAGTGACGAACCCCCCTTCAGAGTGAGGGATGGTAGCATATGCATTCGACAACACAAGTATTCCAACAAAGGACAAATACCTTCAATAACCACTCACACAACCAGATCAAAAATCAACACACCGATGTTTTGACATGGTAAAACCCTTACGGGGAAACATCCACGACCCCAACCAACGCGACCACTTGGAGCAGGTTATTAATGCAAAAGAAAAAGATTACAGAGAGATTTTACAAGAAAATTTCTCACAATCGATCATCGACAAATGACCCTCCATGCTCTTTAAATAGAGATCATTGACTAATCAGGTGTTAAGCCACATATCAAGGGTCGTTAAGATCAAGGATAATATGAACCATTAGATCACTCTATGTCGAGAATAGATCGTGACTATTGGATTTCCTAATTACAAATGCATACTAATGCATACTAAAGAAACACACTTTTACCTAACGACAAATTATACCAAGTAGATCTTAACTAACTCCTAAGTGTCTAAATATCCTAACATCCCCCCTTAAGAACAACTTGGGATAGGATTGAAGGAATTACAATAGTGACACAATAGGAGAAGGAAGGAGGCATTGGAGCCTATCCCCCCTTGATGACAACTTCCTAAACTCCTAACATAGATTGGAGTTTGGAAAACTTCACTTCTGTAAGAGACTTTGTGAAAATGTCAGCAACTTGATCTTCTGTAGGGAAAAAAAGCACTTCAATAACTTGATCATGAATGAGATTTCTGATGAAGTGCATGTGTACCTCGATGTGTTTGCTACGTTGATGTTGAACTGGGTATTTGGAGAGCTTGATGGCACTCTGATTGTCGCACCAATGGTTGGTCAGATGTTGCTGTTGGAATCCAAACTATGAAAGGATCTGTCGAAGCCACAAGGCTTCCTGACTTGCATTTATTGTTGCTTGGTACTTTGCGTTTGCTGAAGAAAGTGCAATAACTTGTTGTTTCTTATAGGACCAAGTGATTGGTCCTGAACGAAGGCTGAAAAGATAACTTGTAGTAGACTTCCGATCATCAAGGTCGCTGACCTAATCTGAATCAGTGAAACTAGCCAATAAAGGAGTCCCCCCTAAACTGTAATGTATCCCACACTGAATTGTACCACAGACATAACAAAGTATCATTTTATCTGCTTTCCAATGAATTTCATGGGGTGTTTTCATATACCGGGCAACAATACCAACAACAAAGGAAAGATCAGGACAAGTATGAGTCAAGTATAAGAGGCTACCAACTAACTGACGGTACAAGGTGGCATCAACTTCGAGAGAAGTACAGGTGGCACCAAGCTTGACTCCAATTTGGAAGGGAGAAGGGGTTGGTTTACAATCTTCAATGTGAAAGTGACGAAGAAGGTCACAAGCATACTTAGACTGGGAAAGAAAATTCCTTCACTGGTTTGCAAAACTTGGAGGCCAAGGAAATAGTGCAAAAATCCTAAGTCTGTCATTTCAAATTTTTTCTTAAGACTGGTTTTCACATGGTTTAAAAGTTTTGAGTCACTGTCAGTAAGGATAAGGTCATCAACATAAAGAATAAGGATTATGAGATGGCTTCCTACTTTCTTGGTATAAACATTAGGACCATAATGACATCTAGAGAATCCAGTGTCAATAAGAAAGCTTTCCATTTTGGCATACCAATCTCGGGGAGCTTGCTTAAGACCATAAAGAGATTTCTTAAGGTGACAAACAAGGCTAAAGTAATTCTGGACATAGCCAAGAGGTTGTTCCATGTAGATTTATTCTTTCAAATCTCTATGGAAGAAGGTGGATTTAACATCCATCTGATGGACCTCCCATTTATGTGAAGCAACAAGGGCAAGAACAATGCAAATGGAATTCATTTTGGCTACAGGGGAAAAGGTTTCATTATAGTCAATTCCTTCAACTTGGGAAAATCCTTTGGCAACTAACCAACCCTTGTGTCTTTCAACACTTCCCTCTGATGCATACTTAGTTCCGTAGACTCATTTACATCTGACAAGTTTTCTTCCTTTTGGAAGAGGTACAAGATCCAAGTATCGTTTGCCATTAAAGAACGATACTCTTCATTCATTGTTGTATCCCAATCTGGATGACCTGAAGCTTTTGCAAATGTCTCTGGATCATCATGAGTCTCTGAAACATGAGCCAAAAGAGAAGAGTCTTGCTGGAACTGTGAACGTGTCTGACGCTGATATGAAGGATCACCGACAAAATCACCAGTTGCTTCTCGTGTTGAACAGACCCATCTAGGAAGTGGTGGAGTTGGTGTTGGCTCAGGTTCAAAGGATTCATTTGGAGGAAGGTGAGCAGGAAGAGGTGGATTTTCATCCTCACTGTCATCATCTGAAGAAGAAACCAGGATAGGAACATAAGAAGGCACAAACGTCGTAAATGGCTCGGAGGTTGAAGAAGGCACAATCGTTGAATTAGGCTCCCAGGCCAAGAGATTTTCATCAAATTTAACATCTCTTTGAATAATAATTTCATTACAATGTGGTTGAAGAAGTTTATAACCTTTGACATCTTCAGAATAACCAACAAATATAAACTTTTCACTTTTAGGCTACAATGCTTTCCTTTTCTCATTAGGAATGTCAGCCCATGCTATACTGCCAAATACACGGAAGTGACATACATCTGGTTTAATTTTATTCCAAGATTCTTTCGGTGATATATTTTTAAGAGCCTTTTTGGGAGTGAGATTTACTATGTAATTTTCACAGTTGATGGCCTCCGCCCATTACTATAGACTTAATCCCTTAGATTGGATCATACAATTAGCCATTTATTTTAATGTGTGGTTCTTTCTCTCAACAACACAATTTTGTTGGTGTATACGGAACAATGTGTTGCATTTGGATGCCCTGTGTAGTGCAGTAACTTGTAAATTTATTGTTCACATATACACCTCCATTATTTTTTCTTAACCTTTGAATTTGATGCCCATATTGTTTTTCTACAAGGGCCCTTGTAGGCCAAAAACTTGTCAAAATTTTGTCTCTTAAGTTTTAAGAAGTAAACCCAAGTACGTATGGAAAATTCATCAATGAAAGTTAAGAAATACTTGCACCTACAAAAAGAAGGAGAAGAAAGTGGACCACAGAAGTCACTGTGAACAAGCTGCAAAGGGCCTGAGGCGTGCCAAGAGGCACGTTTGTCAAAATTGTCCTGATGATGTTTGCCGAGAACACGGCCGGCACAAACACCATCTTTGCATGAAACAAGAGGAAGACCAGTGACCATCTGTTGATTACATAGTTGTTGCAATGAGCGATAGTTTAGATGACCAAACCGTTCATGCCAAATTTTTCTCAAGTCATCACTATGAACAACAAAAATTGATGGAAAAGATGATGACCCAAAGATGTCAAACTTGTACAACCTAGTAATATCATCAACAATTCATGTTGCAAGAACATGCTTAGGATCTTTTAGATCCTTGATTACAACTTGGTGAGGTGAAAACTTTACGGTTTTACCTTCATCTGAATGAGTGATTTGATACACTGATAGAAGGTTACAAGAAAGACTTGGAACACATAATACATAATTGAAATGACCATTATCTACTTGAATTGTTTCAGATCTTACAACACTAAGAAATCTATCATCACCAACAAATATTTTCTTGGTGTTACATTCATTTAGAGCAGAAAATATGTCTTTATCCTTAGCCATCTGATAAGATTCTCCATAATAAATAAGCCACTCATCAGAAGAAAAAGTAGAAGTTGCGTTGAAAGAGAAACCAAAAGTAGAAAGTGCATGTCCACAAGAAGAAGAAGAATAAGTAGAATCAATACAGATGTTGTTCTTCTTCATCGCTGCTTCTAAAGCTGCCATCTTCTTGAAACATTTGGACTCATCATGACTATCTTTATCACAAAAGTTGCAATGTCTGTTAGTCTTCTTATTTTTAAATTTTGTTCATTTGTCACCATTAGGAGCTGAAGCTGTCTAAGTGGGTTTAAGACCCTTATGTTGCTTGTTGTTGTGGCGATGATGTTGCTGCTTGGGATTTTTGGTTTTATCTTTATGTTGGGAGACTAAGGCTTTGTTGGAGGTACCTGCAATGTCGATCACTCCAAGTTGTACAAGTTTATCTTGCTCTCTAAACAAAGCATCACAAAAGGAATCAAGAGTGGGTTTTTGATAAGATTTCCCTAGAACGTCTCTCATGGCATAAAAGGTAGATACAAACACATAATATGCACTACCTAGGTTAAAAAAAAATAATATAGATGCAACGCTCTTCCTCCAACTTTATCTCACATTTTTCACATAAAATTCTGAGTGTTTTAAACTTAGATAGATAGTCTTCAATGCAAGAAAAATCATTTGGACTTAAAGTCAGTATTTGATTTTCTAACTTATGTGGACAGATGGACATTTCGAAGTCCACGTGCTTCGTCACTCTTATTATCCCATTTGACTTTCTTATTAGCATCAATGGGTTCTTTTTCCTTTCCCAAGGTAATATGGTACACGCCTTAACTTCTTAATAAATCCTCCATATGAGATTTCCATTGGAAGTAGTTGGTGCTAGTAAGAAAAAAATTACTGGAAGAAACCATATTAAATATGCAGATAATATGGATTTAAAAATTGAAATTGATGATCTGGATGGAAAAATCTCGAAAAGTTAGGCAGTTTTAAAAAAATGGCACTGAAAACGGACTTTGGATGTGAAAGTTATGTCATTTAAAAAAAAAAGACGTAAATGATAACCAAAGAACCACGTGGTGGTGATACCCCTCCAAATAACCTCACTTTTACAAATACGTTGTTTTACGAAGTGATCCACTTTTATAAAAAAAAGTGGAGATCATTTTTACAATGAAGTTACTTTATAAAAGAAAGCTGCATGCAAAATAAATAACTCTAAAAATAAATATTAAAGCTACTTATAGTGATTCACTTTTATACTTGAAGTGAAATACACTTTACAGTGGAACATGGACTTTTTCAAAAAAAGTAACAAAAAAATAGACTTGAAGTCAAGACCTCTTACTTAATAAGAAAACTTTTAAGCAAGTTGGCTAGAAAAACATATTGTATTGTTTAGCAAAAAGATTGTGGGTGTTGTTGTTGTTGACAGCCTTGGACAACGCGTTAAAAAGAAAACTCTTCACACAAGAAATTTTTTTCGCTTTTCAATGTCGACAAGGGTTAGATCTCGGTTAGCTTACCCGGAAAATGCACATTTTCCTATCTGTTTCTGATTTGTTGAGATCTTACACGGCACGGGGAAAAGAGCATACAGAGATCTAAAAGAGTAGAAACCCGAAAACACACAATATAAAGCCGAAATAATACTCTGCAATTTTTTTTTAAAAAGGGCGTATTCAAACTTTATACCTCCAGATCTCACTGAAATGACTGTATCTTGGGAAAAAAAAAACCTTTTCAAGTGAAACGAAAAGCGTTTCTAACTAAAACGAGTGCTCCGAACGCAATGGAACAATCCTCTTAGCCCATAAATGTACGGAAATGGCATAAAACAAAGATGAGACAACTCAACTTCACGATCTTGATCAACAACAGGAGAAGGTCTTCAAACAGGCTCTGATACCATGTTCGACAACACATGTATTCCAATAGAGGACGAAAAACTTCAGTAACCACTCACAAAACCAGATCAAATATTAACACACTGATGTTTTGACGTGGTAAAACCCATAGGGGGAAACATCCACGACCCCAACCAATGCGACCACTTGGAGAAGTTTATTAATGCAAAAGATAAAGATTATAGAGAGATTTTAAAAGAGAGTTTCTCACAACCGAACATCGACAAATGACCCTCCATTATTTTTAAATAGAGATCATGGACCAATCGAGTGTTAAGCCACATATCAATGGCCGTTAAGATCAAGGAAAATATGAACCGTCGGATCACTCTATGTCGGGAACATATCGTGATCATTGGATTTCCTAACTACTAATGCATACTAAAGAAACAAACTAAGAAACACATTTTTACCTAACGACACATTAGACCAAGTAGATCTTAACTAATTCCTAAGTGTTTAAATATCCTAACAATATGATAAGTTCGTATGAAGGCTACCTCCCAAGGTTGTATACCATTATATAGATAATAACATTCCCCAAACATCGGGTATATCAATCACTACAAAATTCATGACAAGAAAAATGTAGGGAAAGGTGGCCAAGCTAACCTTAAGTTCCTTAATAAGGCCAAAAAACCTGATAGGTCCATATTCCACTCCACATACATTTCGATAAGGTCAAGATATTTCTAGGCCAAGTTGTTGCATCACTCTTAAGGGCATGATATTTGTGGAGGCACCTAAGTCTAACATGAAAATATGGAGGGATAACTCGTTTATTAGGAGATAGATGAAGAAGGGCACATGCTTTCCATTCTTTCTACCAAGATTTTTAGCGTGGAGCATTAAATGAAGATCCTATTCATCTTGAGATTCTTCAACGCTAGGATGTTGTGAGGGCATGGGGTTCTCAGTTTATCCTTTTGAGTCTTCTTCATCACGTTTCAATGAGGGTGGAAGGTCTTCAGGGTTGGTAACCTTCAACTCATCACTATCTCCCTTAGGGATTGTTGGTGTGGCAAAATGAGTTTCCTCTTCAAGGGGTTCATATTTCAATTCCTCACTCATGAGTCCCTGGAGTTGCATTTTGGTCTCCCTAGAAACCTCCATAGTTTAAGTGTGCCATTTTTTATTAGTAATGGGTCGTGATTCTTCCTGAGAGGTATTTACCCATTCAATATTCTCCATATCTTGTTGATAAAGGGCACACCCTTTGTCTAAGGTGTTGTAACTAAATTTGATCATTAATTCCTTTATGAAAGAAAACAAATCTTTTCTCTATTTTTTACCTAGTTTGGTTTGTTTTATTAATTCGTTCTATTCAATTATAAAATATTTTTATTCAAAAGAAACACTAAATATTATAATCTTCTAGGTTGACCAACTCAAATCTAGCCTTCCTTTAACGTGTGAAATAAATGAGCAGGATTAACTGTCGTGTACAGAGTTGCAATCATGTTAATAAAACCCTTCATACCTGACAGATCTAATGATCCAAAATTAACGCGATTGACGACTCTAAATCATTTTCAGAGGTGAAGCTCCCCATACTTTAATCAGATAGTTGATACCCGAAATATCTGATGGTTCTAACACCGTCAAGATTGACGATCCTAATTAAATTCAAGCTTGAACTTAACCACCAGTTAAAAAATACTTGCACATCCAAAAATATAACGGTTATGTTTCGGGACTAAACACGTGGAGACTTTAAAGGACTTTGTAGTATCTAAATCAATCAGGTGATGACACGTGGATTCCACTTACCGTTCACGGTTAAAGTTACAACAGATTACATCAGTTGACTGAAAGCTCACATGTTCGTTCCTTAAATTCAATTAACTCTACATGCATCATTCATTGAAATAATACTAATTACGTAAAGGGTGGTGGGTTAGGTTATTATTCACTTGGGAGATTTTGTGAGAGGAGCTTTGATACTAGTAAAATCTAAATGTCCGCCATTCATACCAGGAAAAGGTAAGGAATCAAAATGCATTCATATTTTTTTATTTTAAAAGCTCATACCGTGAAAGAAAGAGCATAATGTTGGCTAGAAAGAAAATGATTTCACAAGAATCACCAGGAAAGGAAAACCATACCATTAGTGATGTCTTAGATGATGTTTATGATACAAAAATGAGTTTTGAGTTTTCCATTCAAATTGCAAATCTTATTGACCAAGGCGTTCATAAACTTCTGAACATGCATGGCTCTGTAAAAGTAATATGTTTGAAACTCTCGTCCCTCGGGTTTATAGCGACCTTGACCTCATTCAGACATTCACGGAGCTTTATAATGCGAAAAATAATTTTATCGTTTCAATCGACAGCCTGAGGAAGTCTGTTCGATATCCCCCTAAAATATAGCTAAAATGTTGAATTTACTTCTGAGTAATTCTCCTATTTTAGAGCTCGACCTATTAAAAAGGGTTGAAGGTTGGTCAATGGAAACAATGAACACAGTTATACAAAAGTTTGCCATTGATCCTTCATACACTTTTAAAGAGTTTCCGAGTAGGGCTGAGGTTTGTTCTCCAATGGCCCGGCTTATGGTGTCAGTGATAGCTTTTGTTCTTAGATATGTTGACGATACTTTAATTGATTATGGAAAGGGGTCTAAATTTGAATATGCAATCTTTCTAGCTCATGCTATTCACTTTCAATTAGCATCATTAGAAGGATTGAAATCATCTAGGTAACAATCTTATTTCTTCTTTTTAGTATTATTTTCTTAGTCAGAATTTTATGAAAAGAAAGGTCTTCGATTTGTTAAAAAAGATAAAGTTGGAAATGAACTTCTTGTCACAAAATGGAGTTCTATTTAATAGTCTCAAAATCTGAAGATGGATTTCTATAGTTTTCCAATCAATTTATATTTAACACATATGACCTTCTCATGGGACATGATCCTCCTAGAATGCCAGTCGCTTATCAACAAAAGTTGCAATTGCACCCTTCTCTAAGAGTAGGTGATTGGTTCCTGTTATGGCACAAGTTGTAGATTGGGAAAATCCCGACCCAACCACGGAACAAGTGCTACAACTATGGGAATCCTACACCCAATGTCACCTCAATGTAGGTCTCGCACTTCAAGGGTGACTAGGTCACTCTAGGGAGGCGATCCCGGTGACCCTAGGGGGATTGAGATGGAGATGGAGGAAATCGGAAATGAAACCCCTATAGTTAAAGTCTAGATAGAAAGAAAGGTAAGGAGAGAAACCTTGCAAGTCAAGTAATGGCTGCCCCACAAGTATAGTGCTTTTCCGGATGATTGTACATGCCCGAGAAACAAGAAAAGACACTTTGCAACAGTATATGTTAGTTGGATCATCAAGTTAAGATTGTTGTCCCTAATTTTCAGTAGTAGATAACAATATATATCAGAAAATAAATGATATTATAATGTGTTCAATAAGTGCTAGAGATCAAGTAGAAAATACAAGAGAACGACTAGCTAAACCCAAGATGAAAAGCCAAAATTATAGCAGAAAAGATAAGGTTGTTGTAAACACTTGTCTGCAAACAATTATATTATCCTTATGGCTGTAACATTCAAAGTATTACAACAAGAAAATCAGCCACTGAAATCCCCTCAAAATTTTCCGAAACGTGTGCTAGGACAAATAGAGTAAGTGTGCAAACTTTGAGCAAAAACAAATGGTTGATAAAAGAGTTATTAAAGCAAGTAAGTTAGGGTTTTTGCAGCCCTAATGGCTGAAGATGCAATTGTTTAATAAAATCAATGAGTATCCCCTATATGGGGACTCCCTAGTGGTTTTGAGGTGCCCAAGGCACAAGGAAGACAATCCACTTTGCAAGAAGTAAAAATGATCAAAATTCATGTTTCCCAATGCAATATTTTATTTCTCTAATGCAACAAATCAATGACTAGTGCCTTTAATATTGGGTTAATGGAGTCTAAAGTAGCTTAGAGAAGTTACCTCCTTGGGGGTGTAAGCCCTTTTACTTCCCAAGGCAAGTTTCTCTAAGCTGGGGTTTAAGCTAAGAGGGTGTATGCCTTTATACTTCTCTTAGCAAACCCTTAATGAATGAAATGAAGCAAGAAAAATTGACGAAGGCTATGGTGGGGGTGTATGCCCTTATACTTCCCACCTATTTTCTATCATAACACTACTTGAATTGAATAAAATGATAGCAAGAGAGTAAAAACCATACCAAGATCAAGAGAAATGCTAAGACAATTCACCACAAGAGCTAGAAAGAATCATCCAAAGCTAGCGCTAGGTCTTCCTCCATCAACCACTCATAAAATTAGCCATAAGACAAGTGCACAAGAGATAAAAGAGATAAGGAGGCTGAGAATTTCATACCAAGACCTCCCACAAGTGGAGAGTTGTGCTCAAAATGAGATCTTATGATCTCTATTTATACAAAAATTAGCTAACATAGATTGTCCACAAAATAAGGAGTAAAACACAAGATTAGGGGTCAACAACCCTAATCTTTCCCCCTTAACACAATAATATTAAACAATTCACTTAAAATTTCATCTTTTTCACAAATTAAACCCTAATCTAGGATGACGTCTCTCCTTTAGGGGACGTTTTCCCACTTTGAGGAGGTCCTTGGTGTTAGAGAAGCATGGAAAGGCCTCTCAAGGCCATGTGTCAAGCATATAAGGGATATTATCATGGTGAAGACCCTCTTCTCCTAAAAACGTCCAAGTGAAATGAGTGGCACCTCACCACCAATCCCTAGCCCCCAATATCATGACTTCATGCTAAAAAATGGGACGTTTTTCCCCTCATGGGAAAATTGTTTGGCAAGAAATGGGTGGGCTAGGTCATCCAAGTCATCATTAAGGCTACCCAAGTCATCTCTCTCTCATCTGGCATGTGGGCCCCTAACATCCAAACTGTGGGATTGTAGCCCCATGGAAGCCCAAGCTAGGCTTGTTCTCCCAAAATTTTCCACTAGTTAGGTCCTGCAAAGACAAATGAACACACCCTCCAAGGATCTCAAGTCATAACATCATGATAAGTGGATCCAATCAATAAATAAGCCATCTAAGCATTTGCATCAAATATTACCATATCAAACAATTAACATCTCAAATACACTATGCGACTTGTCAAGCTTAAGTACGGGTGGGTTGATGAGGTGTCCTATTGGGTAGATCTTTCCCTAGGTCAAGGAGAACTTCCAAGATGTCCCTCTCTAAGACATGTAAAGTGGATGATGTGGATGGGGTCAATATTCAATGGGCATAAGGCTCATGACATTCGTAGTGTCTCATACATGGGTGCCTTTGTAGAGGGTGTGTGGTACCTTCGTCCACAATGCACTTTTTCCAAGCCCATCATTTTCCTTTTATATTTCTTTCTTTATATTTTCTTTCATAATAGCATAAGGATAGATTGAAGGTCACTGCCCTAGCATGGTGACCAGGTGGTGGAAGTGTCACCCAAAAATACCTAATGGAAATGAGAAGGTTGGCTCGTTATGAGACCCCCTTTCTCTCAACCATGCAACTGAGAGTCGCTTCCCCGGTTTGGTGATCAGATGATGACGATGTCATACCACTAGATATCCATGGACATGATAGGTCGGCTCGTGATGAGATCTCCTATTACATTGTGGGTCCCCTTTTATTCAAAGATAAACATTTCATTGCTTTTTTGGGTGATCCCTGGGCGAAGCATCTGGAAGGTTTGTATATGGCTTTTATCTTTTACCCAACACCAACCCCTCTGGGCCTTTAGCCCCTTCTTCCCATAGAATGAGGGACAACCCCTTCTTGGGTCAATAAACCCTAATTCCCAAGAGATAAGGAAATGAAGGGGGAAAAATATGGAAAATGGTAAGTATGGTAGGAAATGGTGCGATGGCTCATTAAGGGATTTCCCAGTAGCAAACCCATTCCCAAAGAAGACCACTTACTAGGGCACAATGTCAACCACCAAGGTGAAGCAGGCTAAAAGGCATAATGTCCAAGCACATATAATGAAATCTAGACAAATCTAAGATACAAGATAATCAAATGGCTTAGATATTGAAATGATGCTCACCATAATACTGAATTGTACCTCATGGAGCAAGGCCCACTACCTTCTGGAAGCCAACTGGTGTGGTGGATGCCATCTATAAACATGTGACCATCTATGGTGTTGAGTGGGTTTTCCATCTGTGCAAAGGGTACTACTAGTCATGTAGTCTCTTGACACTCCATATCTGCAATCTAAGGGTCTCGAGACATCATCTCCTTAGTTATCCACAAAATGGGGATAACATCTGGCTCCTACTTGGGGACATGTTCTCGCCGCAGAGTGCACGAGAACCACAATATCTCCCGATAGAACTGTTTCTACAAGTAAACATCAAACCATCAAGTGCAAGATGGCCTACTCATCCTTGTTCTCATATGATCATATCAAAATCCACTAAGCTAGAAAATAAAATTTTTACATTTTTTGAATAAATTCTAAGTTAAGTATGAAATTAATATGCAAGTAAGGTAGAATGAAAATGAAATGCATCTAAAATAGTATGAGAAATCTAGATGCAAATGCAGGGAATCAAAATGACTGACCTACTTACCTGGGGCACGAGCTTTGAAGAAGTCATGTGACTTGGATGTGAGGTCGGAGAAGAGACCCATCTACTGGTAATGGCATCTTTCTCCCTTCTAATGCTGTCAGATAGTACCTTTCTTTGTCAGAATTATTCTTGATTATGTAAGGGCCAAACCATGAATTGTTATCTTTCTGTTCATATCTGGTTTTTCCCTTTCTTTTGTGCCACATGAGCACAAGACTTCCTTCATCAAAATCAATGCAAGGTGTATTCTCATCGTATGGAGACTCTGTGTGGACTATATCTTTGACGATTTCTTCATGTTTCTTATCCTCCTCCTTCAAAATTTGGATAGACCCTGGCTCCTTCCCATGGTATTTTGCAAGTTTTTCTTTGTATTGATCTGTTCATGGAAGAAGTGTATCTATGGAATCTTATTACATAAAAGGTAGCTCGGATGGATCATGCTCAATGGCATGTGGGATTACATCATAATCACATTCGCTGGAATAATCGGGACCATCAAGATCCATCACATGTCTATCAACTTTCTCTCAATTTTATAGTATCTGAAAAGTGCCATCCCCCATAGGAATGTGTGCATGGGTGAGATCCATGCTAAGGGAACCCCCAAGAGCAGTAGACCAACTCCTAGATAAAAACATCCCCCAAGCGTCTGGAACGTCGATCACTACTATGTCCATGAGAATGATGATATGTGGAAATTCAATCAAGAAAACCTCAACATCCTCACATACTCCCAAGACCTTAAATCTTGTTGAATCAATACTACAAACATTGCCATAAGGTTGGGTTGTCTTCAAGCCAAGTTGTTTCATTATCTTCACATATATGACATTTGTTGAGGCCCGTTAAGTGTGCAGTTGTTCAAGCGGAGGCCATTAATTTCTAATGAAAGATAGAAAGGAGGGTTCTTGTCCCTTGGTTGATCGAGATACATAGTGTTTCACATGATGAGAGGATCCTCCTTCTCGGATGGTACCTGTAATATTTTCAAAATTTCCCTTTTCACAGAAGGGATATTACACATCTCTATCACTAGGACCGTCATATTCAGTTTTCCAAACATGTTCGCAACATCTATATTCAATTGAATGTCTTCTACAGGAGTTGGATTAGGAAGCAACTCACATACTGACGATGGCGGTGGTGGAGCCACATTTTCTGTTGTTGGAAGAGAAGTATCAAGATGTAATGGAGGGGCTGAAGAATTTTTTCTTCTGTAGGTTAGAATTTCCCTCCTCCTTAATTCCTTCTTTTGGTCATTTGTTATTTTATTCAAGGCCCAGATTCTCCCCTCTCTTTCTCCTATTCTTCTGGCTTCATTGATCTGGTCTTGAGTAACCTGTTGATCGTTGAGATTGCAAATCATGAAGTTCATATCGTTAGGATAATATTCGTCTTATTGGGGGCACTGATCTTCCATATGGGGTTCTTGGCATGGGAAACATCAAGATTCTATATCAATTGTCCCAACAAGTTTCAAAGTATCCGGTGTTGAAATAATGTAACTACAAAGAGTATTCTTATTATTATTGTTATTTTATTCATAGGATTAATCCCCATTGTGGATTAAT
>JASDQU010738039.1:115692-145201 GCA_032191745.1 Picea mariana | reverse complement strand
GGATTGGTCAACAGACAATTGTAATAGGTAGAATAAGAAGTTGGCCCCAACAGTTATTATTGAGACCCAGAAATATAATAAAGGTGGGTTTACCCACCCAGAGTGAGAGGTCGGCCTTGCCAGTGAAGACCCTTCACACGTGCCAGTCTTGTATATATAGAGAGGCAGATTTTGTATTGGCAATTTATGATAAGGAAGTTTTTGCTGGGTTTTCTTCCCCTAGAAGGTTTCCCAGGATAAATGCTGTGTCTCTTGTGAATGTGTATTTCTTAGTGATCTTGTTCTTATGTTGTTCTTATCTATTGAAATGCAAAGAACTATAATAATGGCATAAACATTAACATGACTTGGTTTGTGGATAGTGGAGCTACGTGTCATATGACAGGAGCACGGGAGTTGTTCAAGAGCTTCACAGAGTCTGACTCAGATTTGTATGTGGAACTTGGTATGGGTACCAAGCATGCAGTGCAGGGATTTGAAATAGTGTCATTCCGAATGGAGTCAGGATATGTGTTGAGAGTGACAAATGTGCTATGGGTGCTAAAACTTAGAAAGAGTGTGCTCTCAGTCTTAGCAATTGACGAGAAAGACTATGTGGTTTTATTCCGAGATGGACATTTATTGTTCATGCCCATAGGATCTAGCTCAGACACAACAATGGTTCTTGGAGTTAGAGAGAGCAACTTGTATAGGCTAAAGGGCCAGCCTATGCGAGCAATGACTAGCAACAACAGAGTGACAGAGGACAAGGAGTAGGTAGCTCTGAAGGTTGAGCAACTCAAAGGGAGTCAACCTTCAGGATCCGGCGGGGAGGAACAACCTCCCAAGTCTGTCAATAGGAAGTTAGACTTTAGAGGGAGTCAACAGGTTCAGAGGGAGATTAAACCATCCATAGGAAATCAACCTTCATGTGGGAGAGAGTAGTCTTCCAAGAGTGTTAGGAAGGTGTCATGGGTTGAGGAAGCTCAGAAGTGGGAGGCTTCTAGGAGCAGGGTGTCTTCCAAGAAGGGTCCATGTCATATAGAAGGATTTGCTTCTATGTCAGAGGGAGCAACCAACCAGGCAGATTGGAGAGCAATTGTGGTAGTGGATCCAGTGTGGAAGGCAAAGCCACTTCTAGTGTGGGAGACTGACACACTTCGAGGTTATGGTGGATGAAATACCTCCCTCTTAGCCGCTAAGAGGGAGTGTTGATGCTTTTGTAGCATTGAGAGTGTTGATGTGGGAATATATGTTGGCACTCACATTGCAATTTTTGTTTTGATGAAAACCCCTTGTATATTGACTTGGGGATTGGTTGGGGCTTCACAACCACATGTTGGGGCTTCACAGCCACATGTTGGGGTTTCACACCCACATAGAGGAATAACAATTCTAATTTAAAGTTGAGTTTAGTGAAGGGCTCCTTAAAGTAAGTTAAGGACTTCTAAACTCACTTTAGACTCCTATAAAAGGAGAGGCAATGCGAGGATCATCGTGACATCTCATTGTGACATTATGGAGTTGGCATAAGTGAGTGAGCACTTGTGCCAATGAAATTGGGAGGCAAAATTTCAGCAAAGAAATTCTTCACTTTGGCAAATCTGGCCTAGGGTTTCTGGATATTTTGTTTTTTGATATTTCTGCCAAGACAAGACAGTCGCACGCATGGTACGAACATGCCGTAGAGTTCAAACAGTTGAAGTCAGCAGGTCGTACAGGCTTCATCCAACTAGCGTTTGTACCAGGTCTGCAAGTTGGAAGATTTTCAGGATTTTGCTGAATTTGTAAATTTGTCGGGAGGACTGTTTTTGTCCTCAGAAATTCTCAATCAAAAATTTTACATAACATAAATTTTTGTGTCTCATGTGTATGGATGATTTCTCTCTAATCTTTATGTTTTCGCTGTAATTTTTTGTCATAATTTCAGTGTAAAATTATTCAGTGATTACAACCCTAGTGTACTGTTTGAGGTCCCTTGGAAGTAATTTTCAGATTTGAAATTGAATGCATTGAATTGTCTTTGAAAATTTGACAATCCAACAACAAGAGGTACCAACGGACAAATCTAGCAGATTGAGGTACCAACGAACAGATCTAGTGCAGATTTGAGGTACCATCAGATAGATCTAGTGCAGATTTGAGGTACCAACGGGCAGATTTTGTAGACCTGAGGTACCGGTGGACAGATCTAGTGTAGATCTGAGGTATCAACAGGCAAATCTAGCAGATCCGAGGTACCAACAAATTGATTTGAGGACCAACAAGCAGATCTAGTGTATATCCCAATGTCCAACAGACAGTTCTAGGAAGATCCAGTAGAGGGTTTCTTCAGGGCCAGAGTTGCCAGGTTTGTTGTATTTGTATTTTTCCTCAGTGGGCCATTTTCCTAATAAGGGAGCCCTTGTAAGCTTGGAGTCATTATTTAATGAAAAGCTGATTTGAAGGGCAAAATTTTTGTGTGTTGTGTGAGATTTGGTTTCCAATTTTTGATTCTACTGTTTTATTTCCAGCCAGTATATTTTATTTTGTGTGCTGTAATTTGTTTATCAGCAAGGAAAAACACAAGGTAGTAAAGTATCTAGGTGTCAGGGATTGAGATTTTTCAAAAGTTGGGAGATCACATTTGCCTCCTGTAACTTCTCTTTGAATGGAGATATGCCATACAGAGTAGATTTTTTTCCAGGTTACACTGCCCGAGGAAAACCCCCGAGTACTTCCCCTCATTTTGAGGATGGTACCCAGGGTCAACCCTAGAATCTTCGAGGCACAAGGCCAATCAACAAGAGGGCTCAAAGCCATTACAACAATACACTCGTTAAGAGCTCAACATGTTACTTGCAGGTATTGAACATGGGTGAAGAAGATAACAATCATTTCTTCGAACCACCCTAGCTAAATTCAATTGACATATGGATGAGTAGATTATGCAAAGAAAAGCTCAAAATAGTTATCATCACACGACGGAAATATGTCTGCATACCATTCTTCATAAGCCTCTTCTAGTTCCAACTTCCAACAATGCCTCTTTATATTTTCTATATTCTCTTTCTATAGCAATTGAAAGAATAAATCTATCACATACATCCATCATTTTTTCCCCACTTCCATACTAGCTTTATTTGAACATGCCTTTCTCTTTTTTTCAAGCAAGGGTTTGATACAAAATAGAATATAATTTGCATTAAATATATCGCTTTTTTTAATGCAAATCTGAAGCTAAGATTTTATGTGTATGTATATCTGGAGTTGTTCTTTCAACAACAAAAAATGACAATTGATTTACTTATCACAATAAGAATCTGTGATGATTTTCCCCTTTCTAGTGGGGGTTGCTGCAAATGAACAACAAAATTCATAGCTTTTAACTTTTTCTCTGCTTCATAAATCCTTTATAGGACCTCTCGATGGAAAGAACTATGAATCTACTTTCCAACATAAAAATGACAAACTCAATCAGACTTTCATATATGGGCCAAGAACCCTCAAATACTTGGTTGCAACATGAGTAGCGAACAGACAGTCAAACAAAATCAAAGATTGCAGAAAATAATAAGTAGGGTCTAGGTACCTCTGGAGGCTTTATGTGGGCATAAGACTGTCATGATGATGACTGATGTCGCTTTTATTTCTCCCTTTGCTCCAACATGGGTGTAGACATCTTGCTTCTGAAAGTACCCTGTGTTGGGTGGAATAAAAAAAGTGCCTTGTGGATGCTGATCCCATTGTGATTCCATTCTTTCTATTTGTCTCCATTGAGAAAATGAATCAATAGATAGAGGTGTGGAGATATACTGAAAAGCTAACAAGGAATGATTTCTAGTGGTTGATGGTGAATGACTGAAATGAAGTGTTTTGCTCCCTATTTATATGTGCTCACTGTTAAGAGTCATGCTTGGTAGATTGGCTTGCGTGTAAACCTTTAACTCTAGATTTGTGGTGTGCTTGGGACCACTGTTGGACTCTTTTGGGCTCTGCAGAGAAATCTGCAACAATTACAGTGGGAATTCTATGTCTCTTTTAATCGAGTCAATTTTCACATGCAACTAAATGTGACTAATTTCAGATCTGAAAATTACTTTCTAGTGATTCAACAGTGAACCCTAGCTGTTATCAGTGAACAATTTTACAATGAAATTATTGACTGAAAAATATAGCAGTGGAAACAATCAAGATCAGAGATGAATCATCAGCACATTTGCGACACAAATTTCTGTTCTGTAACTATCAAATTTATAATTTTTCCCAAAGGCAAAACCAACCTTCTTACAACCAAAAAATCACCAAAACGGAGGACAAAACCTGTCCTCACCAATTCAGAAACTCAGCAACCAAACTCAGCAAATTACCCAGAAAAATTCTGAATCAGCAAACCTGCTATGGGTTATCTGTATGGCCTGCTGACGTCAGCCTGTACGGACCTGTTTTTCTGCCTAGAAACTCACACGTCCAGCCTCAAACTTCCCCATAAAATCACACATGTGGCTGTCCTTCTTCCCAGACACATGCGGCCTGTACGTACCACATGTGTGGCCCTTTTCCATACTGTTTTTCTTGCACGTGCGAACTGTACAACATGCTCACATGTGCGACCTGCTCACACATGCAACTGTCCTTCTTCTTCCTGTTATCGCACAAGTTGTAGGTTAGGCAAAGCCCGACCCAACCACCAAAATGGCGACAACTAAGAGAGCACCTACCCACTGTCACCTTAGGCAGGTGTTCCCGTCACTTTAGAGGTGAAGTGGTCACCTCAAGGCGGGGAATCCACGTGATCCTAGGGGGAAAAGAGATGGAAAGTGTGATGTATGAATGGATGCATCATGCCCCTATAGGTCAAGTTTCTATGTGTGGAGAAGGGCTTGAGTAAGGTCTTGATGGTAGCCAAAGGTTGCCAAGAAAGAGTGGACCTTGCAAATGTTGATTATACCTGCCCGAGACACAAGGAAAACAACGATACAAGCCCAAGTATATGCTGGACAAGCAAGTTAAGCTTGCTGTCCCTAATTGCAACAATTAGTAATAGTATATATCAGCAATGAAATGGCACATTTAGCTACTAAAACAAGTGGTAGAGATCAAGTAAATGATGCAAAAGATAAACTAGTAAAACACTAGTGAAATTCAAGATTAAAGGAGCAAGACACTAGCACAAAAGTTGTTGGAGATACTTCACACACACCTAGGATTTCTTTTTCCTAAGGTTTTCCCTATGTGTCATTATTCAGTCTCCTATATTTTAGGGAGAATATTCCTCTAGGAGAATATTCTCTTCAGTTCACACTTCAGTTTGAATAGTTGAGTGGAGTCTAGATGCCACATTGGGATTATCACCATGCAACATTGGGATCATCACTAGCTAATGCGCATTGTCCTTGGGATCATCACTAGATTGACGCATTACTCATGATTCCCTGATCTCCTCTTCACTTTACTCTGTTTCAGTGAGTTAATTGAAGACTGAGAGACTAATTAACTCAGACTAGGTGGCAGTTCACTCCCGTAACTTCCTGAGAGACTAGTTAACTTAGACTAGGTGGCAGTTCACTCTCGTAACTTTCTGAGAGACTAGACTAGGTGGCAATTTACTCCCGTAACTGTTGGTGTGTGTCCAGATCACTCTAGACCACTACTATGGTGCATTGGCTTCTCCTCCAGTGTGCATTAGTTGAGTTATACAGAGTATATCATGTGTAAATTATCATTCATTCATTTGGTTAAAAATAATTCTTCCATTCTTTCTCTCCTGCTTCTCTTTTCTCATATTTTCTCTGCAACTGTGTATGTCAATTCCTAGCTAGATCTATTCTGTGCAGGTTCAATACATTTACATGGTATCAGAGCTGACAGACTGCTAGGGAAAAGACACGCCAAATTATTTTTGCAGGTACCGAAGATTGAAGACAACGGAAAAATGGAATTTCCAAAAGAATTCATTCTTACACCATACAATTTCTTTGCATGGAAGGAGAAGATGATAATGCATCTTCGAGGCAGAGGATTATACCGTTTAACCATGAACATAGAGATGGAACCAACATCAGCCATAGAAAAATTCAAGTATCTAAATCAAATGGATGAAGCGTTTGGAACAATTTGCACTCTCATTTATCCTGAACTCCTCTTTCACATATCCTCCTGTAAAACCCCCAATGAAGCCTGGACCACCATGGAAGGGCTTTTTGGAAAACATGACGAGATGAGGGGAGTCGGGACACATGTTCGAGGTGGAATTGCTCACATTGGAAACAAAAACTTTCAACAATCTCCAAGATTTCTTTACCAAATATAAGGATTTGCTGTCGCAACTCAAGGCTTGTGTGGTTGATAAATCTAAGGAGGATAAACAAATAGTTCTCACCATTCTCTCCAAACTTGGTCTAGAATACTCAGTGTTTGTATCCACATTTCATTCAGTTAGGTTCGCCTCTGGATCCACCTAGACGATGCCCTCTCTTGAGGCCTTTATCGAGTCTCTGACACGAGCAAAACAAGCTAATCAATATGGGCAAAATCAAAGGCCCAAAGGCAGATGCACTTACTGTGCAAGATGGTAGCGGTCATCAATATTAGAAATCTAAAGACAAAGACAAAAGGAAAGCACATGCAAATCCGAAGAAGGAATGATACTCAAAACCCTTCAACGATGCCTCTAGATCAAAAGGTGGAAAGGGAAGAAGAGGGGAGAAATCCACTTACTGCCATAAAAGATTTCATCCAGGATCTGCATGTATGCAAAAACAGATAGATCAAATGCCCCAAATACTTCAACAAAACAACCTTGGAGATTGCATCCCCGAGGGTGCCAAGAAGAAGAAGCCAGAAGATCAGAATCCCAAGAAAGGCAATTCTAGTCATGCTTTGATTGCTATCAACTCCTCTCCCGATGCTTGGATCGTAGATTCAAGTGCATCACACCACATGGATACGACAAAAGCAGTCTATTCTTCATTGGATGCATGCAAAGGTCCTCCTATTCTGATGGGGGACAACTCTCTAGTGGAGGTCACCGGCAAAAGAAGAATTGAACTCACAAACAAAACCTTCGAGAATGTGCTTCATGTTCCCAAACTTTCCGTCAATCTTCTCTCCATGTATCAGATGATTAACTCTGGCACCAGAAAGAGTCATATTCACACCTGATGCAGTGGATATTTATGACATGCAAACCAATTCCAGGGTTGCTACCGGTGAGGTAAATCATCAATCTAGACTCTACACATTTTCTGAATTTATTGAACCAGATTCTTCATTACTGCTTACCCATGCTGATGAAAGTAGTAGGATATGGCACAAAAGGTTTAGGCATTTAAATTTCAGATATATTCAACAACTTAGCAAGCAGGGAATGATTGATGGTTGATCCAGGTGGATATTGGTGGCCACTCGCCTATTCCACTTGGACCCCTACCATTGTTTCTTTCAGTTTTTCAGTTTCCTTAATTGTAGCACAATTTACTATTTTTGGCAGTTTTTCAGTTCCTGAACTTCCAAAGCCATTTTGAAGCCCTATACGACGTTTTTTGGGCATCAACCGGTCGACGAAGATTTGTTCGTTTCAAACCATGATATTCACTATCTGTAGTTGTAGTCGGATAGATCTTTCTAACGATGTATCATATGTGTCAAACGAAGATAGTATGCCAAAGTTACAACCTCGGGAAATTGATGTACCAATTTACCCCGACGGGGCCCATATTCTGGCGTTTCATCTCCTAGGGTTAGGTTTGTGAATGTTTAGGGTTTCCATCGTTTCTCAATAACATATAGGCCTTTGAGCCTCATTGTAACATAGAGTTCAGAGGCCTGTAGCCGCCACATCTCTTCTCAGGGATAATCTACCAACACCCTAGCATAGTTAATTTCTATGCTGTCTGTAAACAAATTTCAGTTCTTTGATATTAATGAAATGAAGTGTTATTTCCGCTGCATCTTTGTATTCATGGTTATTTGTGTATTCTGTTGCGTTCCTGCATAAATTCAGATCAGTGGTATCAGAGCGGTTTGCTCTTTCTCGATCCTTCTTTGCATGTCCCCAATGAGGTCGTGGTATAAGGAGTTAGGGCTCGATCTGGTTGAACCTTTGCAAGATCACCCTTGCAAACCTCGACGGCCGCCCATGGGGGACAAAAAGAAAGACGAGGGAGGAGGAGATACTATCAAAATATTGGTCAAGGAGGCCCTTGAAAAATAAAGGAACGCGATGATGGATAAGTTCGCCCAGATCCTTCAACGATTTCCCACTGGCGGCTCATCTGCATCCAGCAGCCACTCTGGAGGTGCAACCCCTTTTAAGGTACAAGTAAACTTTGACATTCCCATATTTGATGGCCAAATAGATGCAGACGCCGTAGATAGATGGTTGAATCTATTAGAAGAATATTTCTCGGTTCATAACTTTTTTGACCGAGAGATGATTATTTTTTCACTACTCAAAGCCGCCCCCCATGTTAAGGACGGGTGGGAAACCTACTATGAGAAAAAGGACGAGGAGGAACCCTCTCTGTTCTCGGTTGTACTCACTCAGAATTCTTTCCAAGACGCCATCAAGGAACAATATTATCCCGTGGGGAGCTATGAGGAGAAGTACATATAATGGACTACGCTGTGGCAACAAAGGGATGAAGATGTGCATGAGCTGACGAATCTGTTCCATACCCTGTGCACAAAGTTGGGTATCAAAGATTCGGAGAAACATTTGGTGCTGAAGTACTGCAGTTGTCTACACAGATACATTCAGGAGAAAATGGAGTTCCTCGACATCTCGCTTGGCACGACATATCGATATGTTGCCAAGATTGAGCAGAAATTCAAACAGAAGAAGCGAGACTTTGGATCTGCGAATCAAAAGCAAGTGAAAGGTGCCCCCAAAACGGAGAACAAAGGACAAAGCTAAAGCATGGCGGCTCAAGACAACCTGCTAAAGCCGCAAGCAAAGAACAACACCGCGAAGCCGAAGGAGGACACGGGAAAGTGGTGTGAGTTCCATAAGAGCTCCACTCACAACACAAGTGAGTGTCAGACCAAACAGTCACTGGTGGCCAAGATGAGGGCTTCTGAATCAGATGCATGCTCCGACACTGAATCAGAACCCAAGAAGGGGAATGATAGAGGGAAGTAGATTATCGATGTGGAGCCCAACGCCACCGTTGCCACCATGAAGATCCAAAAGGAAGAACCAGAAGATCCAGAGGAGGAGCGTCTCTTCCACTCCTAGATGTGGGTAAAGGGTTCCCCGCTACAGTTCATTGTCAACAGTGGGAGCCAAAAGAACCTCATTTCAGCAGAGGTCGTGAAGCGGTTGGGCTTGTCGACCACAACACACCCACAATCGTACACCATCGGGTGGCTTCACCAAGGACGGGATCTCCGCGTCAGCCAACAGTGCCGCCTTCCCTACAACATCAAGCCCTTCACCTATAAGGTAATATGTGACATTGCTCCTCTTGATGTTTGTGATGTATTATTAGGCCAACCATACTTGTGGAAGCGACATGCTGTGTATGAGTCCCGACCTCGCGCTGTTATTGTTACCTTCGGAAATAAGTTGTACAGGATACCAGAGGTACCACTGCCTGCCGCTATCTCTTTGGTTACTCTAAAACAATGTAGTAAGCTCATTTCCAAAACTGGGAAATTTGTTTTCCTGATGATTCGCCCTAAGGGCAAGAAGAAGACTGTGGCCACGACCTCTAGACAGGGCTCCTCCGCACGATAACAACAAATGGACAAGGTTGTGGAGGAGTACCGGGACATCTTCACCTCACCCGCAGGGGTGCCTCTGCATTGTTAGGTCAAGCACCCCATCGATCTGACCCCAGGTGCGCCGCTGCCCAATGGACCGATCTATCGGCGCTCTGTTCTGGAGAACGATGAAATCAAGAGACAGATTCAGGAGATGCTGCAGAAAGGTCACATCCGGCCAAGTTCATTGCCCTGTGGGAGCTTGATCGTGTTGGTGCAGAAGAAAGATGGGACTTCGAGACTCTGTATTGACTATCGGGCGCTGAACAAGATCACTATGCGGAATAGGTACCTGATCCCACAGATTGATGACCTTCTGGACCAACTCAAAGGGGCGAAATATTTCAGCAAGATCGACTTGAAGTCCAGGTATCACCAGGTACCAATTGAACCGTCTGATGTATGGAAGACTGCCTTCAAAGCCAAGGAGGGCCTTTTCGTATGGCTGGTCATGCCTTTCGGGTTGACGAATGCTCCCGCAACTTTCATGAGGCCGATGAACGACATCTTGCGGCCATTCACCAACTCATTTGTTGTAGTGGACTTGGATGACATCCTGATCTTCAGCCAGACTTGGGAAGAACACCTCCACCACATCTGACAGGTCCTCCAAACACTGCGGAAACACAAGTTGTGTGCCAATTTGGAGAAGTGCACTTTTGGCATGACCCAGGTTCAGTATCTGGGATACATTATTGATGAGCGTGGGGTGTGGATCCAACCAAGATCCAAGTCATCCGAGATTGGCCAGCCCCGATCACTCTAACAGAGCTTCGCAGCTTTTTGGGTCTTGCTAATTTCTACTGCAGGTTCGTGTTGGGATTCTCTCATATCACTTGGCCCTTGAGTCAAGTCACCAAGGGAGGAGCGAAAGCAAAATTCTTTTGGTCGGAATCTCAACAGAAGGCGTTTGTAGAATTGAAACATCGCCTCTGTTGTGCCCCAGTGCTCACATTACTAGACTTGCAACAACGATTTGAGATCGAGACAGATGCCTCTGACTATGCAATTAGGGTAGTTCTTACTCAACAGGGACATCCAGTGGCATATCACAATGCGACACTGTCCGAAAGTATCTCACTTATGACAAAGAAATGTATTCCATTGTGCAGGCTTGCCGACAATGGAAGCATTACATTTTGGGGAAGGAAACGATCATCCACACAAACCACCGACCCCTGCAGTTCATACAGACACATGGGAAGTTGCAGAACGATCGTCGTCAGAAGTGGTCCACATATTTGCAACAGTTTCATTTGAACATCAAGTACAAGAAGGGCAGCACCAATAATGTTGTAGACTGCCTCAGCCGACCACCGATCGTGGCAATAACCACCGTGCTCACGAGATTTCTGATTGGCCGCTTCTCTACAAGAATGATCCAGATTTCGGCCACACATACAGGATGCTCTTGGAGGGTAATCGAGTTCCAAACTTTCACCTCCAGGATGCACTACTATGTCGCCTAGGACACTTTTGTGTTCCTTCGAGCGAGCGTGCCAAGATGATTTGGGAAGTTCACTATAGTCGAGTCGCTGGGCATTTCGGGGTCGAGAAAATAGTGGCAGTACTGCAAAAGTATTTCTATTGGCCAAACCTTCGACAGGATGTCGAGAAGTACATTAGATCCTGCACTGCCTGCGCCATTGCCAAACCGACCATCAAGAAGCAAGGCCTCTATACTCCGCTGCCTACCCCTAGTCGACCTTGGGAATCCATCTCCATGGATTACATGTCGGGCCTTCCTTCTACTAAGCATGGCAACGACTGTGTTTTCGTGGTCGTTGATAGATTCTCGAAGATGGCCATTATGGCAGCCTGCAAGAAGAATATCACAGCAAAAGCCACTGCTAAACTCTTCTTTGAACGAGTGTGGGTACACTTTGGGATCCCACAATCTATCATCTCAGATCGGGACAGCAGGTTCCTCAGTACATTTTGGTCCAGCCTTTGGTCAATGCTAGACACCGAGCTCACCAAGTCCACAACTTTCCATCCCCAAATTGATGGCTAGACAGAGGTCGTCAACAGGATGATCGTACACATTTTGCGCATGTACAACTCAAAGCATCCACACACATGGGATGAGAGCCTCCCCTATGTACAACATAGCTATAACCGGGCCCTCCACAACTCAACCGACCACAACCCCTTTCAGGTGGGCTTGGGATTCCAGCCACTATGTCCCATTGACGTAGCCATACCATTTGCAGCTACTCAGGCTGCTTCGGCTCATGTCCAGTCTGAAGCTGCCAAGGCAAACAACTTCATTGAGCGCATTCAACACATTCGCCAACAGGTTCATGACATATTGGACAGAGCCAATGCTAAGTACAAGCAACGACATGATCAGCATCGGGTGCAACACAACTTCCAGGTGGGCAACAAAGTGTGGCTACATTTCCAGAAGGAGCGCCTCGTTGGACCCTACCGCAAGCTTCGCCCGCTCCGATATGGGCCATACACCATCACCAAGGCTGTAGGGGACAATGCCTTCGAGCTCAGTATCCCACCATTCCTTGGTCTCCACCTAGTGTTCAATGTGGACCACCTTCGGCCTTACTTTCCACCTCTACTGGACACATCCGACATGGCAGAACAACTCACACCAACAGAGTTAAACCCAGACTGCATGGAACAAGCCACAACTGATCGGATTATGGACACACAGATCAAGAACACTCGCCAGTAGAGGATCCAACTATATTGAGTTGTCAAAGCAGGTCAACTCCTTCATTAGGGCAAGTGGCTCACCAGGGACCAAGTTCAGAAGAAGTTTCCTCATCTCATGGAGGAACTCAACGCAATGGGGACCATTGATTCCTAAGGGGGGAGGAATGATCTAGGTGGATATTGGTGGCCACTCGCGTATTCCACTTGGACCCCCACCATTGTTTCTTTTAGTTTTTCAGTTTCCTTAATTGTAGCACAATTTACTATTTTTGGCAATTTTTCGGGTCCTGAACTTCCGGAGCCATTTTTTGAGGCCCTATATGACGTTTTTTGGGCATCAACCGATCGACGAATATTAGTTCGATTCAGACCATGATATTTGTTGTCAGTAGTTGTAGTCCTCGAATAAATCTTTCTAACGATGTATCATATGCGTCAAACGAAGATAGTATGTCAAAGTTACGACCCCGGGAAATTGATGTACCAATTTACCCCAACGGGGCCCATATTCTGGCGTTTCATCTCCTAGGGTTAGGTTTGTGGATGTTTAGGGTTTCCATTGTTTCTCAATAACATATAGGCCTTCCAGCCTCATTGTAACACAGAGTTCAGAGGCCTGTAGCCGCCACATCTCTTCTCAGGGATAAGCTACCAGCGCCCTAGCTAGTTAATTTATATTCTGTCTGTAAACAAGTTTCAGTTCTTTGATATTAATGAAATGAAGTGTTATTTCTGCGGCATCTTTGTATTCATGGTTATTTGTGTATTCTGTTGCGTTCCTGCATAAATTCAGATCAATGGTCTACCTGACATCCACTTCTCCAAAGGAATTTGTGAGGGGTGTGTTCTTGGAAAACACCCTCAAGAGAAATTCGACAAAGGAAAGACTCATAAGGTTTCTTTTCCTTTATATTTGATCCATAGTGACCTCATGGGCCCTGTTGCCGTCCTTATACACACTTGCAAACGTGAGCTAAGTCCGGCCCACTTAGTGTGTCCTTGGAGGCACAATGCTTAGGTTCACAGCCCACACTGTCACTTTGACCGGAACCTCTTCTGTCTAGGCTTACTCCTAGGGAAGCCAAAGGGGGTAGACCTTAGTTACTAGATGTGTTAAAGTTAAGTTCTAGGAGTTAGTTTTAATTTCTTAAGGTTAGAGGGGATTCTAATCCTAAGATGCACAAGCAGCAAATGCATGATGCAAGGGTTAACATGTAAAGCAAGCCTTTTCCCTAGGTCAACTAAGACTAGTGCCTAAAGATTGGGCAAGGGGTCAACTATGTTAAGGGGTGTTTCGTTACAAGTAGATTACAATATGTTTACAAGATTACAAAAGAATAAATTAAACCAATGAATATTAGATACAGTTATTCACAAGAAAAATGCTAAGATACAAATGATACAAAGAGCAAGCTAACCACGTTTTATCCTTATGTGTGCATGATATCAAAGGATTAAAGCATCACATCACATTATCATCAAAGCATCAAGATCATCATCAATAATACATCAAAAGAAGATTTATAGATTTAACCACAAGTATCAAAGATGAATATTCACCACTCTTAAATATTAAACCCACAAGTAGTTTATTAGATTTAGTCCCAGGTTTAGTTATTAAACTTTCTTAAGAGTTATCAAATTTTATTAAGCTTTCACCAAAGCCTCCTCCTCCTATTGCCAAATAACTGCTGGATGCTCAATAAGTGTTGACACCCTAGCTTCACAGGTCAGTCCAAAACAAGAGTACTTCCCAGAGAGGACACATCTTGTGTGCCGTGAGACAGTCCCCTGCTTACACCTTCCGTTGTTTTCCTCAAGCCTCGTTTTAGATGGTGAAGATGGTGGTCTAAGGTACCGTAAATAGTCTATTAAGTATATATATGGATTAGGTAGATTTTTAGGTGATTTTTAGAGTGTTCTGAAGATTTTAAGACACTTTTAAAGTGTGATTTAGTGATATGACCGAAACTTTTATGAGCTTAAAAATGTGTTGCTTCAAGTTTATGCAATTAAGAGTGTGAACACATGTAAATCAAATAAAGATGGCTGAAAAAGATTTAAGTTATCACATGCACATATGAGCTTGCTATTAAAGAAAAATCACACTAGCAAGGACAACTTGCCTTCAAGATATGGAAAGAAAATTTAGTGTGTGTTTGCCTCCTTAACCATTAAACAACATTCAAGCCTAAGCAAGTGGCTTCCAATAGATATATGCAATAGAGAAATAAACCATTCACTTATTTAAGCACTTAGAGATTTAAGCATTTAAGATCTAAACATGTGCATGAAGGAAAGACTTGAAAATTTACTAAGCAAGTAAAGGATCTAGTTAGGTTACTTATTATGTTGCCCAATAGGCTTAAGACAATGATTCTGTGTTTGATCTAAAACGAAAGTAATTCTAGCATTAGCCCATAGATCATTAATCACATCATCAACCACTTAACCTTACCTATTGGGGTATTCCTCTCCCAACTAGGTAGGCAATTAATTTAGTTTGCTTAATTAAGTTAGGTTCTTTTAGAATTTGGAAATTAGGGCAAACAAGTAAAAAGATAGAGAGAGATAGCCTAAGAAGTAAGCTAACAAACCAAGCAATCAACCAAGCAAGCCACAAACCCCACAGCATAGGTCTAAAAGGTGCCTTCACCTTCAAAACCTCATGGCCTAGCTAAAAAAAGAAGAAAAATGCCTAAAAAAACGAAACTCTAAGCTAGATCTACCTACCCCAAAGGCTCACACGTGGGAGGGGGCCGTACCACTTTCCCTCCCACAACTATGAGCCAACAAGCAATAAAAAAAAGAGAGAAAAAGTGCAAGAAAACCCTAAAAAATTGACAAGAGGGTTGAGAGATAGCTACCATTCCCTTTGGGGGGTCTTCAAGTGTTGTGTGGATGTCTTTGGGCAGCCAATACCCCTTCCCAACCAGATCTGAAACCTGCAAATCAGCAAGGTATTCTTGCTAAAAGGTGCTACACACAACCCACCAAAATGAAAGAAAACCCTTGCTTTTTGGGGCAAGAACTTTCCGCAAGAGAAAGAGAGTATATATGTGTAAAAATGACCTATCTAAAGATGTTATGCTAGCTGAAAATGGATGTGGATGAACAGCAATAAAGAAGAAGAGTAAAAAGAGAAGAGCTTGGAGTGTAGTTGGGTCTCAAGTGATCCTTCTTGCTTGAGGTGTTCCCAATGAAACATTTGAGTCAAACCTACAAAACCCTTGTTAGATGATACACATACATGGATAATATATTGAATATGCTAATAAGATGACACTTCAATCCTATCTAACATATCAAGACATATAGATCTACAAGAACATGCATTGATAAATCCACCCAAATAACACTTCACCTAGGATCCAATGTATATAATCACCAAAACAAATTGATACAAGTTTACCTCATGTGCATAAGAAGAACAAGAACATGCATTGCTCCTCTAGTTATCCTCTAAAGTTTTCCTTTATTATTATTCAAGAAAATGGATCTTGGAGAGAAAATACTCCAAAACCCTAAGAGAAGAGAATGGAAGAAATGGAATAATGGAGAGAGAGAGAAATGAAAATCAAGTAGCATAACAATAGCTCAAGATATGGTGAGTTGGGAGTGAGAAATGAAATCTATTTATACTTGGAGAGGCAAACCTACCTCTCTTGGATCAATGCCAAGTGTCCACCACCAAGCAATAGAGTAGATCTCGAGGCTAGGGTGCACCATCTAGGGTTTACACAAGAGATCTAAGGTGTAGAAGGGATGGAAAATGTTGGGATCAAGCAAAATGAGTGTGGGAGGCCTTGGGATTGATACCAAGGTAGGGGAAAGGTTTAAAATAATTTTTAAAAAATAATCTTTTTGAGTTTTCAAGAAGAGGGGGGCGTAACTCCTCTTGGAGGGCGCACCTCTTGGGATGGGGAGATGAATGGAGGGTTGGATGTGAGGTAAAAGAGTGTGGAAACACTCTAGAAGGGGACGTGGGGGGTAAAGGAGGGTTAAGCATGTGAGAGGGGAGCCCCCCCCACACTTAAAACCAAGTTACAACGTTCCCTACTAGGAAAAACGTCAATCCCCCTAGGGGCGTAACTTTTTAGTGAGGAGAAGGGAAAAGGGGTTAGACAAGGTTGAAAATGGTTGGGAGGGTCATGTTATGCTTAGGGGGTTTCTCTCTAACCATCATTTCACTTTTTCACATCCTCTAACTCATTATTACAACTTTTACATTCTGCCATGTTTGGACTTTAACAATTAAAATTGTTGTTTTAGACTGACTGACACTCCGGGTGGACAAACCCATGGCTAAAGTTGTTCGATTGAGCTGAAACTTGGTCCATGGATGTAGGGGGTGCTATTCCATTTCGTTTGAGCACAAATACCCCTATCAAAAGTCCAAGGACCTAGTTTTTACAATTTTTGCTCAAAAATAACTAATTAATTAAATAATTAAACCTCCAAACTTAGGAAAATTTAATTAATTAAAAAAAAACGAACTTAGACTCAACGGAATTCCGCGAAACTTTCTAAGATGTCTTGCATGGTCATTTACAATGATTCCCTATAATAGTTACCAAAACATAAGCCCACTAGAACGTTGTTCACCACTTTGGAGGAATTATTGCAAGTGTGAGGGAAAAACTCAAGGGAAATCAATAAGGCTGAAAAGCCCAATTAATAACCTGAGGATAAAAAACCCTTGGTGAAAGGAACTCTCCCAATGAACCAATCCCAAGGTAACTGACCTAGACATGACTCATGCAGACCTTTTACATTATTAACCCATGCAGGGGTGCGGAAATTTCAATTACAAAAATAAGTGTTGGGGCCAAACACTGTCCTGTAGGACCAAAAGTCGTCGACAACATGGCATCTGATGATGCATCTCTTCATGGCACATGAGTTGACCACCTGTGTTGGAGAGGCGGTCAACAGGCCCTTTTTCGCATCCATCAATCAGTAAAGCAAGGTACGTGCTCATTTTTGTTGATGATTTCTCACGCTTCACATGGATTTTCTTTCTCAGGCAAGAAGTCTTCAACACCTCAAAGATTTCAAAGCCCTTGTTGAGACACAGTCAGGAAAGAAAATCAAAGTCCTCCGTACATATAACGGGGGAGAGTATGTCAACCATGAGATACAAAATCTTTGTCATATGGGCTGAAGCACTTAATTGTGCAACCTACATCCAAAACATATCTCCCCATAGATCTGTCAAGGGTAAGACCACTTACGAGGCTTGGAGCGGCCTCAAACCTGAAGCGACCCACTTTCGTATTTTCGGTTCACGTGCATGGGCTAGGATTCCCTCTGAGAAGAGGAAGGCACTTGATCCAGAAGGCACAGAGTATCTTTGTTGGATACCCCGACGGTGTGAAGGGATACAAACTCATTGATCTTTCCTCGGACCGACTCATCATTGAGTGTAGTGTCCAATTTGAGGAAAGTGTCTCGCATGTACCTTAGCAGCCGCATGCAAACACTTTTGTTCTTCCACCTGTCAGAGATGATGAGCATGTACATGCCGACTCTTCTTCAGATGAGAGTTCTGATTTAGAGGATTCAGATGATCCAGATACAGAGTCAATATAGTTAGATGCGGAGTCAGTGCATCCAGATGCAGATGCAGAGCCAGAGAAGAGGCCCAAGTGGACCAAGACTATTCTTCAGGATGCTGGGGATCTTGTTGGGGATCCAGCTGATACTATGAGGACTCGATCTGATTTCGAGGAGCCTCCTCTTGCACTCAATGCCACTGAACCGATGCCACCCATGCATCTTTTCTTGGTTCAGTCTTCAGATCCACAGTCTTATGGCGAGGCTATTGAAAATCCCTTTTGGGAATCCGCCATGCAGGAGGAGTACAACTCCCTCCTCGAGAACTAGACTTGGGATCTGGTTCCCCTTCCTTCAGGAAGGAAACTTGTCAGGTGCAGATGGGTCTATAGGACCAAGAGCGCAATGGATGGACAGATTAGCAGATACAAAGCCAGGTTAGTTGCCAAAGGATTTTAGCATGTGCATGGCATTGACTATGATGAGACCTTCGCTTCAGTAGCGAAGATGGATTCCATACGTTTGGCACTTGCCATTGTTGCAACCAAGGGATGGGAAGTCCATCAGATGGACGTGAAGAATGCATTTCTTCACGACGATCTCTCTAAGGAGATCTATATGGAGCAGCCCCAAGGATTTATGCAGGATTCATCTTTGGTCTGTCGATTGAAGAAGTCTCTTTATGGCCTCAAGCAGGCTCCGAGGGCATGGTATGCCAAGATGGACTCCTACCTGCTGTCACAGAACTTTGTACATTGTAAGTCAGACCCGGATGTTTACATTCTCAGGATGACTGATTCACTTCTTCTCCTAGTTCTGTATGTGGATGATTTGCTGATCATCGGTTGCTCGACTTTAGCGATTGCTGCAGTCAAGAGGATTTTGCATGACAGGTTTTCGATGACAGGCATGGGTCCGCTACATTTCTTCCTTGGACTTGAGATCAGTCAGGATGCATCAAGCATCAAACTGTCTCAGGCCAAGTATGCATGAGATCTCCTTGAGAGCTTTCACATGACAGACTGCAAGTCTGCCCTCGACTCCTTTCCTATCACGAGTCAGACTTGAGGATGGCGGGGACACTCCATTGGTTGACAACAGATTGTACAAACAACTAGTGGGGAGCTTGTTGTATCTCACACACTCCAGACCAGACCTCTCCTATGTAGTTGGAGCAATCTCCAGGTTCATGCAGGAACCCCATGAGCTACATTTGAAGGCTGCAAAGTGTATCCTTCGATACATATAGGACACTATCACCTTTGGGATTCACTATTCAAGAGACTCTACATTGGACCTCATCTGGTTCACTGATTTTGACTGGGTTGGCGATAGCATTGATTGCAAGTCCACATCTCGTTACTCGCTCAGTTTTGGTTCCGGCCTATCTGTTGATCGAGCAAGAAGCATGTTGCTATTGATCTATTTTCAGCCAAGGCAGAGTACAAAGGGGTAGTTAACATAACCATTCATGCTATGTGGCAACAACATTTTCTCACTGAGTTAGGAATTCAGTTTCATCGGACGATCATCATCTGGTGTGACAACCAAAGCACTATGAAGTTCTACAGAGATCTAGTTCAGAGGCAGTGGACGAAGCACATCGAGATCCACATGCACTACATCTGAGACCTAGTACACGAGGGGATCGTCGACCTGCAGTTCTGTCCTTCAGCAGAACAAACTGTAGACATCTTCACCAAGACCTTCATTGAGCAGAAGCTCCATTCTTTACGCAGTCGTCTTGGAGTGAAGGACATAGTTGCCTAGCAACTATCAGTTCTTCTTTTTACATACATTGTACTTTGAGGGGGGGGTTTTCCCATGAGGTTTTCCCTCTTTCCTCGTTTAATTCAGTGTATCTTTTGTATTTGGGTACCTAACATGGCCTCGTTGTCGAGACCCATTCTTTATTTTCACCATATTGATGTTGGAGATATTTCACACACACCTAGGATTTTTTTTCCTAAGGTTTTCCCTATGTTTATTAGTCATTATTAGTCTCCTATATTTTAGAGAGAATATTCCTCTAGGAGAATATTCTCTTTAGTTCACACTTCAGTTTGATCAGTTGAGTGGAGTCTAGATGCCACATTGGGATTATCACCATGCAACATTGGGATCATCACCAACTAATGTGCATTGTCCTTGGGATCATCACCAGACCAGCGCATTACTCATGATTCCCTGGTCTCCTCCTCACTTCACTCTGTTTCAATCAGTTAATTGAAGACTGAGAGACTAGTTAACTCAGACTAGGTGGCAGTTCACTCCCGTAACTGCCTTAGAGACTAGACTAGGTGGTTGTTTACTCCCGTAATTGCTGGTGTGTGTCCAGATCACTTTAGACCACCACTATGACACATTAGCTTCTCCTCCAGTGCGCATTAGTTGAGTTATACAGAGTATAACTCAAACCATCACCATCAAACCCCCTCAAGCATGATGTCAACCCTCAAAAGATGACGTTTTGCCTCTCCTAGGCAAGTCATTACGGTACTAGGGGCTGGATAAAATCTTCCATGATGCCATGTAAGCCTCCAAAGGCATATCTTTGTGATCCGGTGTGCAGGCCTACAACATCCAACCAGTGGGCTCTTAGCCCCATGGAAGCCCAAGCTAGGCTTGTTCTCCCAAAACTGGCCACCAAGCAAGGTCCTGCAAAACAAAAAGGTACGCCCTCCAAAGATTTCAAGTCAAACATATCATGACAAGTGCAAACCAGATCAAATAAGTAAGGCACCTAAACATGTGCATCAAAACTACCTCATCAAATTAAACAAATGCTCAAAAACCCTATGCAATTGACCAAGTTTAAGTATGGGAGGGGTGTCATAAAGGTCCTATTGGGTAGACCAAAACCCTCAAGTAGGGGATGCTCCCAAGGATGGCCTTTCAACGTTATGTAGTGGATGATGAGGTGGAAGGGATTTAGACTTCATAAGTCGATGAGTTTCATGACATACGAGGGCTCGTATTATCTCATTTATAGGTGCCTTTGTAGAGGGTGTGTGGCACCTTCGTCCGTGATGCACTTTTTCCAATCCCATTTTCTTACCATTCTTTACTTCTCTCATGTTTTAAGGAACGAGTTGAAGGCCACCGTCCTGGATTGGTGTCTAGATAACGACATTGTCATTCACAAATACCTGGCGGAAATGAGAAGTCTGGCTCGTGATGAGACCCCCTTTCTGTCAGTTGTGTAACTTAGAGCCACTACCCTGGCTTCGTGACAGATGATGGTAATGTCATACCGCTAAATACCCATGATCATGGCCGACTTGTGATGAGACCTCCCATCCTCCAACTAACGCCTTGAGCATTCATTATCATTTATTTTTGTAGGTTCGCCTTTTCTTACAGAGAAGCGTTCATTGCTTTCTCGGGGATCCCTGGGCGAAGCATCTGGAAAGTCTATATTTAGGCTTTTATCTTTTTATCCAACAACAATCCCTATGGGCCTTCAACCCCTTCTTCCCATAAAATGGGGTACATGCCCTTCTTGGGTCACTAAAGTCAAAGAACCTAGAAGAGGGCAGTATGATGGGAATGTAATGAGTGGAAAGTGGTAAGTATGGTCGGGAATGGTACAACAACCCTTCAAGGGACTCTGAGTCACAAACCTTCCCCAAAGGTTGGCCACTTACTAGGAAATCTATGACACTCACCAAGGTGAAACAGGGTCAAAAGCATAATGTCCAAGCATGCACTCTATAATCAAAAGTAGCTCAAATACAACATGTTTAAATGCCTTAAATATTAGGGTGATTACCTGCCACAAGACTTGACTTGTACCACATAGAGCAAGACCCATCTACCTTCTAGAAGCTAGCTGGCGTGGTGGATGCGCTGATAATGGATCAGAATGCGGTGATAGAGTGGGCTTCCGTATGTGCAAGTGGACACTGCTGGTCATGTGGTCTCTCAACACTCCATATCAACAACCCGAGGGCCTCGAGACATGATCTCCTTAGTTATCGCACAAAATGGGGATAACATCTGGCTCCTACTTGGGGACATATGCTCGCTGTATAATGCATGAGAACCACAACATCTCCTGGTAGACCTATGCCTACACTGAAACAAAAAATGATAAAATCTAGGGTGGTTCTATCACCCTTCGTCCATATACATCAAAATCCAAATGAAAACTAATCTAGAAAATAAAATTTTAGCATTTTTTCAATAATTTCTAAACTAAGCATGAAGTGAATATGCAAGTAGAGCAAAATGAAATATGAAATGCATCTAAATAAATATGAGCAATCAAGATGCAAATGCAAGGAAAGCAAGATGACCTACCTACTTACTTGGGGCCTTGGAGCCCTGAAGATCAAGCGATAGGTGATGTCGGGTGAAATCATAAAACCAGTTGATCATGCCATCAAAGTATCTCCCCCTGTGCTTAATTATGTAAAGCAACAAAGATAAGTCAAGCACGTAATGATCATGAGCATAAATAGATATATAATTAATCATGAAATGAAGCTCATGGAGATGGGTGGGAGGGAGGAAATCCTACTGGAAAGAATATCCGCAACTCTGATCACCCAAGGAATCTTGCCTGAAGTACTAGCCACAAGCTCGATCAACCCATCTCTGAATAGGACTATCATATATAGACGAGTGTTCATCTTCATTCACGCACAAAGATCCATTGCTTGTTGAAGACTGTGAGGAGATGAGAGAGCGGAAGAAGGCTGCATGGATTCCTGGAGAAGAAGATAAGAGGTAAGGGATAACCTCGTTTCTAGAGAAAAACTCCTCCCCCGGGCTTAGGAAACGTTGTTGCTTCATCTGCAAATCCCCACTAAAAGTCTCAATATGAAAGTACTTTCTTTTGGTAGTGTGGACCTCAGACCGCTCTCGGATGTCCATGTCTTGGTATTCCTCCAAAATTGATGATGAAGGTGGCTGAGAGTCCTCATACAACAAGTTTGCATCCCCAAAAAGATATGCATCACAAGTCCCAAGGGATGACTGAAAATCATCCTAAAAATGCTGACACTAGTCATCCTCAAACAAATCTGTAATCATGTCATCATCAGGCTGCCAAACATATAAATCATATACGCATGAAAGGTAGTCCTCTGAAGATGACAACTCAAACTCCTTTGTCTGAGAGCTACCGTCAATGTCGTAAATGGGGTCTCTATCGAAAATGAGACGACCAAAATCCCACCTGCGTCTGCCAGTGTATATGAAAGTGTCCATATGCTCATCAACCATATGTAAAGGTTCTTTCACAATACCATCAGTGTGATTGAAAATGACCATCTCTTCGTCTTTGTGTGTAGGAAGGACATAGGATAACACGGTTTCAACTGGATCTTCAAATTCTTCATCATCGAGACTAATTGCTTCTTCAACATCATGTGTAGGAGGAGAGCAAGGTTGGACAACCTCGCCTTCATCAATCGGGAGCAAAGATAACAGTGCCTCAATATTTTGCGCTTTATCAGAATTCTTCTTTCTTCTTATGAACACACCCCTCCATCGCCTCTTCATCACAAGAGCCTTGATCCTTAGTGCATAGTGTTTTGATCGCTTTTCTTCAAGAGGATCTATCGCATCCAAGGTTTTCTTCACTTCTGAAGTCATGGAATAAAGCATCATCAAGATGTTCGAAAGGATCACAACTCATCATGTTCTCTTCCTGATGTGTAGGAGGAACAAAGGCCTAGATGTCTTCATCAAATGGAAGAGCAAATATGAGCACTTCATCTTCATCAAATGTCTCGTTCGAATCTTCAACATGAGAAAATTCATCGGGATCTTCTTGGTAACTTTTTTCATATGTCTGTTCTTCAAGCACTTCTTCATCTTCAAGGGCTAGTTCTTTGGTAGGAAATAACTCTTTTATATGATTCATCATTTCCTCAACAACTTTATTAACAACCTTTTCCTTTTCCATTTGTAGAAATGCCCTCTTTGAGGCATAACAAGTTTTGGATGAGGGTTCATCCCCTGGTTCCATATTTCCATTGACTGAAAAGACACCTCCATGGAGTCGCCATATGAGATCAAGGCTCTTCAAAGGATGGAAAGGGATAAGGTGGAGTCACCAGATGAGGTTCAAGAAAATCTCTTCAAGGGTGGAAAGGGAACGTCCTTTGGGTGGAGTCGCCAGGCAAGCTAGGGAAAAAATGCTTTGGGATAGCTTGCCAAAGTGTCGTTAGGGTTCAAAAGAGGATTCAAAATTCTCCCCGTCAACGGTGCCAAAATGTTATTGCACAAATTGTAGGTTGGGCTTTTCTTCAAAGGATGGAAAGGGATAAGGTGGAGTCACCAGATGAGGTTCAAGAAAATCTCATCAAGGGTGGAAAGGGAACGTCCTTTGGGTGGAGTTGCCAGGCAAGCTAGGGAAAAAATGCTTTGGGATAGCTTGCCAAAGTGTCGTTAGGGTTCGGAAGAGGATTCAAAATCCTCCCCGTCAACGGTGCCAAAATGTTATTGCACAAATTGTAGGTTGGGCAAAGCCCAACCCAACCACCAAAATGGCGACAACTAAGAGAGCACCTACCCACTGTCACCTTAGGCAGGTGTTCTCCTCACTTTAGAGGTGAAGTGGTCACCTCAAGGGGGGAATCTCGATGACCCTAGGGGGGAAAGAGATGGAAAGTGTGATGTATGAATGGATGCCCCTATAGGTCAAACTTCTATGTGTGGAGAAGGGCTTGAGTAAGGTCTTGATGGTAGCCAAAGGTTGCCAAGAAAGAGTAGACCTTGCAAATGTTGATTGTACCTGCCTGAGGCACAAAGAAAACAACAATACAAACCCAAGTATATGATGGACAAATAAGTTAAGCTTGCTGTCCTTAGTTGCAGCAGTTAGTAACAGTATATATCAGCAATGAAATGGTTCAATTAGCTGCTAAAACAAGTGTTAGAGATCAAGTAAATGATCCAAGAGATAAAGTAGTAAAACACTAGTGAAACTCAAGATTAAATGAGCAAGACACTAGCACAAAAGTAAGGCTGTAGTAAACACTTTCTGCAGAGATAATAATCAGTCTTATGGCTGTAACAAACAAGTTATTACAGCAAGAGATTCAACCAATAAAACTTGCCAAAAATCTACCAAAGGATGTGCTATGATTACTAGAATATGTGGGCAAAATCTTAGAAAATTTCAGCGGTTGAGTTGAGAGTTATTAGAGAAAGTTTGATTAGGGTTTTTGCAGCCCTAATGGCTGAAGATAAAAGTTTGTCACAGCAGCAAGCAATACCCCTTTAGAGGGGACGACCTAGTGGCTAAGAGGTGCTCTAGGCACAAGGAACAAAACTAAAATTGCAAAAAGTTGAAATGACGAAAATTCACATTTCCCAATGAACTATTTTATTTCTCCAATGCAAAATATTCAGACTAGTGCCTTTAAAATTGGGTAAATGGAGTCTTGGAAAAAAGAGTTAGATCATCAAAGACCCTAGTGGTGTAAGCCCTTTTACTTCCTAGGGTATGCCAATCAAACCTAGGGTAAATCTAAGAGGGTATACAAACTCGTATTCCTCCTAGCAACCCTTGCAAAATAACTTGTAAACTCTAGTAAATTAGATAAAGTTTAATGGAGGATGTATCCAACATACTCCTCCTAGGGTTTCAAACAACCATAACCAAGAAAGAGCAAGAAATAACCAACAATGCAGATTTTTCCTTACCAATTCCAAGAGAGAGAGATCAAACCCTAGTTTCACCAAGAAAATTCAGCATAAGCATCAAGAGAACAATCTTCAAGAGGTGCGAATCACTCCTCATCCATTCACCAAAAGATGCACCATAAAACATTTGCACAAGAGAGAAACACCATAATGCCCAAGAATAGCGAAAATTTCAGCCATGTACTTCTCCAAATGGTAGAGTTATGTTATGAAATGAGATTCACATGATCTCTATCTATACAAAAACCTTAAAACATAGTTTGTCCACTTAGCAAGGTCAACAACCCTTATCTTACCCTTTGCATCAAATAATAATATTTAATTTTCAATTTAACACAATAGAAACCCTAAAAAAGAGATTATGCCACCCTTTAGGGGACATTTTTGTTGAGTTTTCAATAGGCAAGGCTTAAGCATGAAGTTCATTCCATTTTAGCATTTTACTTAAACCATAAACAATTTGTTGCAGCAACCAAGATCACAAGAAGAATCCTGTGAAACCCTTCTCAACAAGGGAAGAAAACCCAACCAATCCTTTGCTATATTCTTCAAGAGAAAGACCTCCACCACCACAAAAACCTAGCACACAAAAGGGTGCTCACAAACCCTAGAAGACTAGCGCCCAAGAGAGGTGCACACTTTTCCCAAGAAGAAGTACTTGCTGAAATTTCCAAACTCACACTTAAGATATGTTTCCTCAATGGGGAATTTACCTTTACTTATATTAGAGTAAACCTATCAACAGAGGTGTCTATTGGCACAACATGGCCGACCTCAATAACTCACAATATAATTAATAATTACCAGATTAATTATCTTTTACATTTAGGTGGGGCCGACCTGTACCCTTGACATTACAAATAGGGTTACAGGTAAGTCTGACTCTTGAACAATATAGCAAGGGATCTCATACACCCACTAGTGCTCAACCACTAGGGGCACATCTACAGGTAAGTCCACATCTCTATCTCACTGCGTCTCACAGGAGAACCACACTGACTAGTGCTCAACCACTAGGATCACGTTCACCTGTGCTCATCCACAGGCACATCCAACTCAGCAGATCTTCTTTCCCATTGCATTACACAGGAGAGTCATCTGGAGTTCATCATCTCAACTCTCTGCTTAGAGGAGGCTAATACATCGTTTCATCTCTATCTCAGAACGATGCACCCAGCTCTTGGGAATTCACACGTTCACCCGTGCTCAACCACAAGTATGTCTAACTTAGAAGATCTTCTTTCTCACTGCGTTACACAGGAGAATCATCTGGAGTTCATCTCAACTCTCTCTAAGGAGGAGGCCAACACAACATTCCAGTTCTGTCTCAGATAGGAACCACACACCCATCTTAGGGGCTCTCTCTCAGGTCTGTGTCCTGGAGGATGTCTCACGCAGCTGTAATCATCAACACTCCCTCTCAGCTAGGGAGGCATTCTCCCCCAGGCCAAGTCTCTCACAGAAATACTCGAACTTCGTCTTGGCAAGCGGGTTGGTGAAGATATTTGCGATCTGCTCATGGGTAGGAAGATACTGCATGTGTACTGTCTTCCTTTGCACCATGTCTCTGATATAGTGATATTTTATCTCGATGTGTTTCTATCTGTCATGAGACACAGGGTTCTTAGAGAGCTTCACACAACTCTGGTTATCACAATGAATAGTAGTAGGATCCATCTCATGATCGAATAAATCTGTCAGAAGTTTGCGAAGCCACACTGCCTCATGCACTGCTACACTCAATGCAATGTACTTTGCCTCTGCGGTACTCAATGCCAGAAAACTCTGTTTTCTCCTACACCAGGAAACCATGGTAGACCCCAAAGTGAAGCAACAACCGGAGGTTCTTTTCCTGTCCACTGCGCTCCCTGCCCAATCTGCATCGGCATATCCCTGCAGGCTCAAGTCTACACTGGAGACATATCTTAGGCCATAACCAACTGTGCCTCGTAGGTATCTCAATACATGTTTTGCTGCTATCCAGTGAGTCTGTCTCGGTTGGCTCATAAACTGGCTAAGCACATTCATTGCATAGCATGTATTCGGTTTGGTGTTAACCAGATACATCAGTGATCCAATCAATTGTCTGTACAAGTATGGATCAATCTGTCCTGAATCAGTATCACTCATCTTCTTCAAATCCATCACCATTGGTGTAGGCATGGATTTGCATTCTGTCATACCGAACTTTTTCAGTATCTCCACAATAAATTTTCCTTGGCTCAGGAAAATCTCATCTGTTTTCTGCCATACTTCTAGTCCCAAGAAGTAATGCATCAAGCCTAAGTCCTTCATTTCAAATTTAGCAGTCAATGCTTGTTTGCATTCAACAATGAGTCTTTCTCAACCGGCGAGGGAAAAGTCATCCACATATAGGACCAAGATCAAGCACTCATTGCCATCAATGTGATAATATAGGTTTGGATCAACAACACTTTTGCTGAAACCCAAACTCATCAGAAATGCATCCATTTTCTTGTACCAAGCACGTGGTGCTTGCTTTAGTCCATATAGGGCTTTCTTCAACCTACACACATGAGATCTTTCGTTGTGTATAATGAATCCTTCTGGCTGCTCGATATAAACTTTTTCCTCAATTTCACCATTGAGAAAGGCTTTCTTTACATCGATCTGATGTAGCTTCCAACCCATGGAAGCAACTAGTGCAATGATCGAACGAATGGAAGTGTATTGGGCTACTGGAGAAAAAGTCTCGTCATAGTCCACTCCCTCTACTTGCGAGAACCCTCTGGCTACAAATCTTGCTTTGTATTTCTCGATACTTCCATCAGTTGCATGCTTGATTTTATAAATCCATTTGGAAGTCACTACAGACTTTCCCTCTGGTCTTGGAACAACATTCCGTATATCATTTTTCAATATAGATTGATATTCTTCTGTCATGGCATCTTGCCATACTTGTTCACTTGAAGCTTTTCCATGACAAGATGGCTCTGAGTCAATGATGTGGGTCATGGTTGAAAGGTAGCTTGAGAATCTCTTTGGTCTCTTGCTTTCTCTGGTTGTTCCTTGAGGAGGGGATTTATGTCTCTCTGCTTCTTGTAGAGTTTGTCGGGCCCAAGCAGGCCTTTTATGTCCAACTGTAATATCTCTGGGCATGTCAATTGGAGCAACTAGATCGACTGGAACAACTGGATCGAATGGAGCAACTGGATGAACTGGAACAATGTTTGTCTCCCTCTGAATTGCTGAAGGGGGAGAAGGCATTGTCTCACTATCGATTTCCATATGAGATTCTCTGGATCTTTGGAAGGCTATCTCTTCTTCAAAAGTAACATCTCTGCTTATTTCAATCTGTCTTTGACCGGGAATGTAGATCCGATATGCCTTTGAGGATTCACTGTATCCTACAAATGTGCCCTTTCTCCCTGAAGGTTCTAGCTTGAATCTCATCTCTTTGGGTACATGAAAATATACTGGACACCCAATTATTTTGAAGTGTCCAATCTCAGGCTTTACTCTGGTGAAGGCTTCTTTTGGAGTAATGTTCTTCAAGATCTGATGAGGACTTCTGTTTTGAACATATACTGCTGTCATGCATGCTTCTGCCCATAAAGTCATAGGTAGACTCTGATCATGTATCATTGCTTTGGTTGCCTCGATGATAGTTCTATTTTTCCTCTCTGCAACCCCATTTTGTTGAGGGTTGTAAGGAACTGTGAACTCCCTCTTGATTCCTGCTTCAATACAGAAGTTGTTGAAATCTTTGGAGGTGTATTTGTTAATGTTTATGCCATTATTATAGTTCTTTGCATTTCAATAGATAAGAGCATCATAAGAACAAGATCACTGAGAAATACACATTCACAAGAGACAACATTTATCCTGGGAAAACCTCTAGGGGAAGAAAACCCAGCAAAAACTTCCTTATCATAAA